>WNNJ02000285.1:0-82695 GCA_012934845.2 Pomphorhynchus laevis | reverse complement strand
TATCCGAGATTCGAGCTGTCGCTCTCCGTACTTGGCTTGCGCTCTTGACTGCTAGGCTACGAATCCAGGATTACCAGATTTCACACAGTATATGAAACCTTCCATCATGATATCCAGAAACTGCATTGTCCGAGATGCTTCTCTGGCATGCTTATTATAGATTTTATCGTATGAGATCATGAAGATCGATTGAAATCGAGACTGGTGATCCTTTGATGGATTCTTATTTATGTAATGAATAGTTGCTAGGTCACACGAGGTAACTTTCGCATTGAAAACCAGCTACAGAATCCTTCCTTCATGATATCCAATTCCATACACCCTTATGATAGGTTTTCTTGAGATAACCTATTAGATTATTGTACTATATATATTATATATAAAAAATAAAATTTAAAATATTATTTATGTTGAAAGAATCTTATTATTCTCTGATTATTATAATCTTATATACCTGATGCATGGTTTTTGAGTACACCAGTGAGTGTCCCAGGGCAGGTGTAACAACAAATTATATTTTATATATTTGCACACTTTTAAGTGTCCCTGTTAAACAGCATCTCTATTAAAAAGAATTTAGTGCCTGATTCATGGTTAAAGTGTAATAGTCACTGCCATGAAGAGCTTATGCTAAATTCCATCTGATGATTCAGATTAAGGGTAGTTCTGCGCTTCGAACTTTAAAAACTGTTTAAGAGTGTGTTAAGGTGCCTATGGATGATTATTGTGGTCAGTGTACTGATGAGCTCCGTTAGAGCGAAACGCGTATACCGTTGTTGAAGTTTGTCGTAACACATATGATGACTGGGCATACGTAGCGACTTTGAATAATGCAAGAATAATTCGGTTCAATTTCTTGATCTAATGAGGATTTAAATAATGCTGCCTGGTGTTTATGCCTTCTGATGAGGGAAATCATAGTGATTTATGTATATATAATCTGTTAATAAAAATTTGGTTATAAAATTCCGAATTATAGAAGCTATTAAGATTAAAATATTTATTTTTAAATTTATGTATAGCAAAAAATACGTAGACTCAGTCAACTTATTTGAATTATTCATTTACATAGCTCAAAAAATCATCGCCTTCATGTTTTAGCGTATTATATAAATATCTAGTACGTCCGCATTTATAATCTAGTATCCAAGCGAATTTTCCAATTACCAAGGGTGATGTTTACAGTTTAGAATGTATTCTACGACGTTGTAGCAAATTATTCACTAAAATTTAAAATCTGAGTTACTCACAACGCCTATCGCGGTGAATATTTATAGTGTCCGTTGAAGGTTAATGTACCTAGATATGTTAGCCATGTACTTTATGGTGAAAGGAATTCACGGGTATCCACAACACTATGTGGTAACAAATAGAAGACGGTACTACAAATGATAATCGTTTCATCTGATGAATTGTGGACGGGTCAAGTATTCTGTCGATTATCCCACAGAGCATTACGAGCCTAGAACGGTCCTTCTTGCGACGTGGTTGCACTGCCTGTGGTAAGTTTTCGAAGGGCTGTTTTTAATTATTGTAACAGCTCGTGTATTCGAATATCGCCTTACTTTTAATTTAATTTTATTTTATTGACTTTATTTATGATTCGTGATCAAGTAAATAACCCTTGTGGGTTAAACTCTGCATTGCAATAATAATTATACATTTTTAATCGAAATATTTCGATCTGAAATTTAATACTCGTATCGTAAAAACAAATTAATGCGGAAAGAACAGTGAGTTTTATAAACCTACTTCAAGTGAGGTTGTCTCATGTTCACCATCCTTACAGCATTGAAGACAAGAAGATTGCAATGCATCCAAACCAAAGTCTGTGAGGTCAGAACAGGATTGGCATTTTAAATCAGGTTTATATCCTAAGTTTGAGCAGTCATCTTCACTAAGTTTTCGCTTGCAGTTTATAAAATGCTTTTAATGAGAAAATTGATTAACGCGCATGTACAAAATTCATAATTAAAATAATCTTAAATTATTAATCTCAAATAATAATAAATAAATAATCTTAAACTATAAATCAATAATAAAATTGATCTCCGTTTTATATCGACATATCGATATTATATCACTTGAAATATTATACATCGATATAATGTTTTATTTCAGTTTTTAATATTTGAAAATAATCACTTCAAGATATTCAGTTTGCAAGTCGTAGATATTCAGTTTGCAAGTCGTAGAAGAGTGGATAGCTTGGAAAACCTCGGCTAGTAATCGAAAAACTTTATAAATTTAGTTCAGCTGAAGAAAAGTTGTTCAACGCCGGAAGTTAACAAATGTCTAAATTTAATTTATTTGAACAGTGCATCGCAAAAAAATCTAAAATAATAAAATATCATAAGAACAGCTCAACATTTTTCTTAAATTGATTTGTTGACGATTTTATTGATTGATTTGGTAATTTATACATATGATTGTAGCTCTGGCAATTAAAGTAAAACATACAACTTGGTTTCATTCAACGTTTGAAAATGTACGACCGACCAAACAGCTTTTCATTATTCACGATCCGGTAAAATATAAAGTAGAGGGTGAAATTGCACCCTTAGGGCTGCTTGAATAAAACATTTATTCGTCTTTATAAGATACTAATCGGTGGTAAGAATTTTTAATTGGAAGATACGGACATTGTACGAAAATTCTTATGAATTTAACAAGGTGTGAACCATTTCGTAATACAGATTTAATAATATTTTATCATAACTGTGGAGAGTTCAATGGCGATGCATACGTAAAATGGGGCGGAGTACTCGATTAAATAACATTCGAAATCACCCTAATTTAAGTATCCTATTGAATGCCTTTTAATTCATTGCATACGTTTACATTTATTATTATGTATACTTAGCTTTGATCGAAAAAGATCGTTTTGCCCGCTCATTATACAGCACAACACATTAAAACAAAATATTAGTAACGAGCAATCCAAGGATAAAGTTTTCTAATCTTGTCTTGATTTGGATAGCACGGGTTTATTAAAGTAGCTATTGTGGATATATCCATTATTAAGTCCAGTAAATTACATATTTACAGTTTTACAACAACAAAAAGGAATACAAACAAAGAACGAAGATATGATCAATGTCAAGGAAAAGTCTAGGAGAGTCTAAAAAAGTGTGAATAATTGAAATCAATTAATTAGGAACAAAAAAATTTCAATGTTCTTTAATAATTAAAATCAATTATTAAAGAACAAAAAAGACTATGTTTGAAGGATGGAACTGAGACGGTTGAGCAGATGGCGGAAGGTAGTGTATTCCAGAAAAGAGGATCGGCAATAAAAAAGAGCGGGGGTAGAGTTTGTGGACAATTGCGGAACATGGCGAAAACGAGAGTCACATGAACAAAGATTTACGAAGGTAAGGCAGGATCAGTAAGTGTAGGAATATGCGGATAAGAAAGTGAGTTTGAGATAAAGAGTCAAAAAGTGATCCAAATGATACGGACTAGAATGCGGATTTTTATACTTATCCAGTTTAGTTTATATAGGCAATAGAAAATGTGATCAAAACGGCGATTGCGAAAAAGGATACGCTAGGCGGAATCCACAAGGCGCTGGAGAGGAAGAAGAAATGATTTATAGGAGAAAGCAAAAATACTGAGGCAATAGTCGATATTAGGAAACAATATAGTGGAGATAAAAGTGACATGAGTTAAAATTAAGTGAGCTTCTGACAAGTCGACGGTCGCGAGATAGGATATTGCAATATCGGGTTTGCAATTCGCTATCTTACATTTACAACATAATTTGTATCAAGGAATACAAATTTCAGAATTTGTATTCTGAAATTTGTATTCAACAGAATTTCTTAGGGTTACATGTTTAATATATAAAATATTATATTGCATGTAATATATAAATAATGTTATCGTGTATTATATATTTTATATACTTTTATAAGAATAAAGATTTTTCGAATTATGAAAAATATTGCTAAAATTGTTGACTTCGGGAAGCGATTTCTTAATACGCAGTCACTGTTCTACTGTGCATAGTTGGTTGTTGGTATTGTTATGACACTATTGTTAACACCGGTGAGTTTTACTATATAATATAATTTATGTAATACATTTAATAATTTACTAATTCCTAAATATAATTAGTCATAATTTATCTAATAATTATTATAATTTTAACAATTTTAATTTATCACTGTTTAATATTTCGATAGCTAGATAAATAGCAGTATGACTGGTGATATTTAGAAGTTGTTGTACTTTCGAATAAATTATTATTATATATTATTATATATTTAGTATAATAGCTGTAATTAATTTAGTTAATGTTGCTTCACATGGTTTTCATTACGGGTAAAATTCATGCAGCAATACATTTCGACTCATAATTATGTAGTTGATTAATTTGCAAATTAAAAATGTGAGCACATCCTCTTTTGTAAGGAAGAATAAACATACCAGAAATACTAGGAATATGAATAAGTGCATCGCTGAAAATTTCAGTACAAAATCTAAAATGAATAAGATGAAATATAAAATTCTTTTAAAGTTAAATATTAAGCAAATAAAATATACAAAATAATTCAGCGATTTATTTAACTTTGTGATTCAATTCTAGATGGTATATTGTAAGGTATTGGATTCTGGCACTTTGAGGTACAAAACATAAAAATCAATTACGCTAAAAACAGTTTCATTTGCTTCGCTTGGCAAATACCAAGGTTCGCCCACCGCACATAACAAAATGCGGCAGTACGCTACATTTCAGGATTGAATAAATAAAGGTTTTCTTAAAATACAAAAGGGTTAAATCAAGACATAATCAACAACGAAATAAGTCAATAAGTCAAAAATCAACCATAATCTCAAATTCGTCATAGTAGTCTTCTTCAATTTACTTCTTATTTACGGCCTCAGGCCAGGGGATCTGATCCCACCAACCGATCCAACACGGCGCCCTTCGACTGAACCATCCAGCGTCTATCAGCCCCCCCCCCGAAGAATACAATCGAGGCGGACTATGCTGGGTAAATGAGAGACAAGGAGCTTAAGAAACATTTCAGGATTAGTAAACATCATCTGCCACTGATCCAATACATACGTTTCACGTTTTACTGATTCAATACTTACATTTCACGTTTCGGTCATTTTTATGTTGGCTGGCGATCACTCGACTAGTCAGATTTATTGACAATTAGATTGAATAACATACTATTATAACATTTTTCAATTTTAATTGAAATCATTTCTTATTTTATACGATCTAATATGTCATTGGATACATTGATTCATAATTAATCGTACATTCCAGATTAGTGCAGATAACTAGTTATTTCTAGTTAGAACATAAACTCTGAAGTTCAATATGGATCTGTTTAGGATATTTACTAATTATAATTTATTTGAAAAATCGCCGTTTAAAGAATCGTCATATTGTGGATGATGATTTAAAAGTATTGATAATTGTTCGAGATATAGATAACTGTCTATCTCTACAGCGTAACCTAGCTATTCATTTCAAATTGTTCAAATCCAGTGTTTTCATGTTAACCACAAAGTAGTGCACTAATATGGGTAATAGATAAGGTAATTTAAGCTCAACATATAATATTGTAGGAATATATATTCCGCATATGTAAATATGTAAATTTCAATGTAATGAATTTCCGAAACCGTACTTTTGAGATTCATTTTAAGCATTCTCCTGATGTGATCAGTAGATTATAGAATCAGTTCTGGTGATTCTTTTATAGATACTTTCATTTTGTCCAGTGTTTCCATGTTAACCACAAAGTAGTGCACTAATATGCGAATAGAAAAAGTAATCATATAATTTATTTAACGAGGCAAAATGCGTGACAGCTGCACGCTTACAAGTCTACTAACAAATAAAATAAATGAAAAAGTCAAACATACTATTAAGTCAAAAAGTCAAACACGAAAACTACTATTAATTTATATCGTAAAGATGACATATTTAAATTTACAAAAAACATATTTTTGCATGAGCATTCATGCATACCATATAATATAAAATATAATACATTAAATAATGAAATTTTAAGAATTGCAACAATATGTAATGATATTGGCTTTCTTCAAAATCATTTAAATAATTTAATAGATGCATATTTTAAACTAGGTTACTATAAAAATATCATCAAAGCAGAAAATAGTAAAATATATAAATCAACACAATAATATAAAGAATAAATTTAAACTCTTAAGTGGCAAATTTTTATGGATGGATAATAAATAATATACTTTGTATTAGAATAAGATACTAGATAGTTATTTCAGAGGAAATACATCATTAGCATGTATTTGGCCCCGCTGCTATGTTGGGTAGAGGAGTTAGGGGCCGAAACCTGATAGCATAGCAGTTCCTCCTGATGACCTCTAATTCTTATTCTGATACAACGTCTGTTATTTATTAGTCAATTCATAAAAATGACTTTATTTTAAATTTCAATTTTTTATTTTAACTTGATTTAAATTATAGAAAATCTAAAAGCAATTATTAATTTTATTATTTAATTATTAAATTTTGATTTAGCATTAACATGTTTTGTTTATTTTATAATTTTATTAAATACGTAGACTCAGTTAGCTGATTTAATATAAATTGTTTAAGAAGGACATTGGAGGTAAATTCGTTTGAGACATGTAAAATAGCAATTACGGGAACGCAAAAAAAAACAGTAAACTGGACGAGAATTATTAAGAAAGGGAATGTTGAGATAATAAGGGGTATGAAAAGTTACGAGGCGAAAAGCAATGAGAAGACGAATTTGAACACGATAATAGATTGTTGGAAAATTGAGTAGCAAGATGGTAGGATGTATGATCAAAAAGTCGAAAACGGAGTAGAATCCAAACGGCTGCGTTGACGATGCCTTATAGGGGAAGAAGAGTGGATTTAGGTGAGTTGGAAAATAGATAAAGACAGTAATCAAGTATTGAAAATAGAAGTGAAGATATACGTTATACTAGGGAAATCGGTCCATCTACGAACTAGACGGTGGTTGCGGAGAATCAAGGTAGATAAGCGTACTTTATCTCTAACGGACGGTATACGTGAAGTCAGTTGTCGAAATTGAAGCCTAGGAAAACCAGTTTATCAACGATATGAAGAATTGAAGAATTTAATGATACAGAGGGAAGATCTAAGCTGATGCGTCAATGTAGGATCCACGTAATATTTGATTTGTCAGGATTCAGAGAAATATAAAGGGAAGAAAGATTGTTAAAAATTGAGGAAGACAGTTGGAAGCAGAAACACTAAGATCATGAATGTGATAAGCAGATGCATGATCATTGATGATAAAGTCATCATATTGCATAACATAAAAGTTTAAAGCATGAGAAATAGAAGACAAATCACATAGAAGAAGATAGAAAACAAAGGGCCTAATACTGAGCCTTGTGGAACACAGGACGAGATGACAAAGAATGGGAAAGTGAAGAGTTAGAACAAACACGAAATGTACGGTATGATAGATACGAAAACCACGCTACAGTGAGTAAAGATAAGTCATAATAAAACCTCTCCTTCTGACCAAATTCCCACTCACTTGCTTAAAAATATCTGCTCCTCTATCTTACCCTCCCTAACCACATTATACAACTCGTCTATCCGTAGCCGTACATTTCCTTCCATCTGGAAATGCGCACTGTTCGTCCTATCATCAAAAAGCAATCTCTCGACTACTCACTACCATCTTCGTACCGTCATATCTCACTTCTCTCAACCCTCTCTTAACTCCTTGAGCGTCTCGTTCTTAAGCAAGTTAATACATATCTATTTTCCTCCAACTTATTTCCTCCCTTCCAAGCCGATTTTCGCTCTAATTACTCTTCCGAAATTGCCTGTGTTAAAGATTATAACCACTCACTCATATCGCGCGATCATAAATTATGTAGTGTCATAGTTTCTTTTTATCTATCGTCTGCTTTTGACATCGTCGATCACTCGATTCTTCTCCATCGCCTTCGTCATGATTATGGCTTCTCTTTACCCACTGTATCATGGTTTTCTTCATATCTATCAAACCGTACATTTCGCGTCTATTCTAACTCTTCTCTCTCCCATCCTTCGTCCATCCCGTCCGATGTTCGACAAGGCTCCGTATTAGGCCCTATGCTTTTCTCTATTCTTCTCGGTGATTTGTCTTCGATTTCTCATAAATTTAACTTCCATGTTATGCAATATGCTGATGACATTCTCATCTATGCTCATGCACCTGTTTATCGTATTCACGATCTTAGTGTTTCCGCTTCGGACTGTCTTGTCTCAATTTCCAATCATCTTTCTTCCCTTCGCCTTTCTCTGAATCCTGGTAAATTCAAAATTATGTGGATCCTACCTCGACGCCTCAGCTTAGAACCTCCTTCCGTATCATTAAATTCTACAATTCTTACTATCGTTGATAATCTCCTTTTCCTAGGCTTCCATTTCGACAACCAACTTTCACTTAAACCTTTCGTTAGAGATAAAGTACGCTCATCTACCTTAACTCTCCGCAACCTCCGTCAAGTTCGTAGATTGATCGATTTCCCTTCTTGTATGACTTTCATATCTTCTCTCCTTTTTTCTAGACTCGATTATTGTCTTAGTCTATTTTCCAACTCACCTAAATCCACTCTTCTTCCCCTACAACGCATCGTCAACGTAGCCGTCCGAATTATCCTCCGTCTTCGTCGTTTTGATCGTACATCCTACCATCGTGATTCTCTCGATTTGCCTACAATTTATTGTCGAGTTCAAATTCGTCTTCTCGTTGCTTTCCGCCTTGTAACTTTTCATATCTTTTCATTTCTCAACCTTCATTTTCTTGATAATTCTCGTCCTGTTTACAGTTCCTTGAGTTCCTGTAATTCCCCTCTTTTACATATCCCAAACTACTCTACCTCTTTTGGCTTCCGCTCCTTATTTGTGGATGATCCTCTCTCGTGGATTCAGCTGCTCATTCATATACGCCAATCATCCTCACTGCGATGTTTCGAACGTTAAATCCGATCCCATTTAAACAATTTATCTGCTTGACTTTTTATTTTTTAGTGGACTTGTAAGCGTGCAGCTTGTACGCATTTGCTACGTTAAATAAATTTGTATTATTATGATGCCTTGAGTGCTCGATATAGCTGGTGTTATCCAAACCTCATGCAGACTCAATGTGCATGTGAGACTGTTTTTTCGACTGCACATGCCTTATCTTGTAAGAAGGAAGGTATGACCATGATTTGACATGTTGCTATTCGAGATATATTAGCATATGAACTCAAGGTAATATGTTACGGCGTATCAATTGAACCAGTATCGAATGTTGTTCTTGACGCGATGATCTTTGATTATAAATCCACATAGAGAGAAAGCAATGCACGTTTAGACGTTGTGTGTTCTTGATTAAAAGATGAACGATTCGAGTGTACGTTTCTGGACGTAAACATATTTTCACCTTTTGCTCAGTCGAACATCAATAGAGCCCCGCTATCTTCCTTCGCATACAATGAAACTCGCAAGCGTTCAAAATACGAATAACGAGGTCTTCGAAAAACAAGATGGTTTCTGACGATAATAGCGTTTACTCGGCAATGGAACGTGACTGAATTGATGACTGAAATATTCATGGGCCCATTTGCGGGAACCCATATTTGTGTACATTTTTTGTAAAAATAATATTTACATTAAAAAAATATATTATAATCATGACGAAGGTGATGGAGAAGAATCGAGTGATCGACAATGTCAAAAGCAGATGATAGATCAAGAAAAACTATGACACTACATGATTTTTGATCGCGCGAGATGAACCATCTATTCTGGCGCTTTCAGAACCTTTTAACGCCTATGAACAGGAAAGGAGCAAAATAGAAATGTTGATATTGTTCCTAATAGCAACATTCGAATAATATTAATATTCGATTTCATTTGATGAACAACACTGAGACATTTTGTTGATTTTTAATTTTTGAAATTTCTCAAAAATCAGTTTTCAAGTTTACCCGTTATAATGTAAATTGGTGAATAATAAAATCCGAGTAAACATCAGCGAACCTAAAATTCTTAGTATATAAATATTTGCTTCTTCAGAAAAGACTTGGACGTTTTTAATTTACCTTTGATAATATCTATAGCTCTAATAATACTCTAATAATATACATTATTATTTATTTAACCGTCTTGATATTTAATTGAGCAAGATCATAACTTCGCGAAAATAACATATTTAAAATTGACAAATTTTCCATTAAAAAATTAGTTGTATTTGTTCTGACTCGTTTAAATTAAACAATTTAAAGGAGCACGTTTTAATTTATTATTGTTAGACTGGTTGGTAATTAAGTGTTATGTAATGAACAGCAAAATTTGGTTTGCTACTGATACATAATGAAATTATGTCAAACACCAAATATTTTTTACTTTATACAAAGTAAAAAATAAAGAAAATTATGGCGTAAATGCGAACCACTCGAATCCGTCCTAACAAATAGGTGTAGTGATCACGTGATGGGTTCCTTGAGTGTGTGGCAGCGAGAGAAAAGAAAAATAAGGTGTGGTTGGTATTTTAGTTTAAGACAATAGTAACCTTTATTTTCTCTTATAACCGGGTAAATGTTGAAGATTCGGATTCTGGGAGTTGCCAAAGCGTCTGAAGGCATGTTCGATGTGGATACTTTGAAAACTAGGTTTGGGTTGATTGCCAATCTTCAAGACGAGACAGAAAATGAGCAGCTCCGGCTTCATGTGTTGCTTGATGGAATGACTTTGTTTACTTATATGGAAATGGATGGGGATAGAAAAAATCATACTAGTTTGAGAACAGCTTTTGGATAAGACTCTTTCGCAGCGCAAATGAACTGATTTATAAAAGGTGGATGGGTAAATCAGTCAGCGTATACGTAACGAAGCTAAGGAAGTTAGCACGAGTATCAGGTGTGCTGGACGAAGCGATCATAAACAACCATCGTCATGACGATGCCGAGTCAATTACAGTAGCAGTTGAGAACTCTAGCAAATATTGAAAAAAATGATGATGGATGAACTGTGTGATCGAGCTAGAGTGATAATAGCAGCAGACATGAATACGGCACAAATATTGCAGCAGTATATCATGTGACCAGACAAAAATCTTCAAATGTTGCATTCACTCAAAAACTAGAAAGCGGTGATATAAAATATTGGAATTATTATTAATTGACAACAAATTAAGCCGAGGCTCTTTACAAGTTGCTTCACAAAATAAAAAGAATAAAAAGGATAAGAGCCGTTTTGTCCCTCCCTCATCAGATGAACTACTGAAAATCCCACCGTTGTCTTGAGAAGGAAGGGTCATCATCCAGTAGGGCGCAAAAACTTGAAGCAGTAGACGACAAAACGGTCGCACTCTGAAGCGAATTCCAAGATCGTACGACTCGTTTGGCAAAGCAGGAAACTGCATGCATGTACCTTTGTGTTTTCAGCATCAGGGGGTGTCCGCGAAGAGAAGGTTGACCTCTCAGTTGCAGTAGATGTGACAGTGGATGATCTTTAGTATGCAGAATTTTCCAAACAAGAGAGATCTCGCTTGTCACGGATATATCGCAGACAAGGCATATTTAATATCTGGAGGCGTTTCGCGTAGCAAAAAATATGCAACCCTGAGACTAATTTAGTTGTTGATCTGAACACTTTCTCCAATGCACGACGCTCATAAGTAGTTTCGGGATAACAAGCTGGCGATGCGTATAAGATATGGCTCAAGAAAAACGCATTTGCTAAGGTATGGTAACATAACGGATCTATGCCTATCAGAGCTCGACGAGTATGTCCTATTAAGCGTTTTGTGATGCAACACACGTAGTCTGAATGCTTTCGGGTGGATAAGTCAGCACAAACCTAAACTCCCAAATCTTTATATGAGTGGGTTGTTTTGATACTAATTGAACCAAACTGGTACTCACCTCCAAGATGATCACATGATCTTCGTGATATACGCATGCATGTACATTTAGCGGAATTGATCCTCAAGTGATTTCGTATAGATCAATTGGATATAACGTCGACGTCGCTTTGTAAATGCTGTTTATCAAGATCAGAAATAATAGGTCGCCAAACTTTAAGATCATCTGCATATAATAAACTGAATGAACTGATATTTGGTATCAAATCGTTGATATAAAGACTGAATAAGATGGGACCCAATACACTTCCCTGTGGAACACCTAACAACACTGGAAATGGACTCGACAGCGACTCACTTACTCGTACGACACTTTGTCGGTTGGAAAGGAATACACGAATCCAGTTTATGATCCTCTTATCAAGATGAATGTGCTCCAACTTCTCAATAAGACGCATTTGATTAACTGAGTCGAACGCTTTTGAGAAATCAAAGAAAATGACATCAACTGGTATACCTTGATCATAATAGTGATATAAATTTTCACGTGCATGTACAAGATTAGTAGTCGTGGAATAACCTTTTCGGAAGCCATGCTGGGTTCAAAATTTGAAATCTATTTAGAAATTCTATTATTCGTCGCTTAATCAATCTTTCTAGCACACGACAACACACGCAAGTGAGACTAATAGGCCTATAATTGTCAATGGACGAACTATCCCCTTTCTTATAAATAGGACAGATGATGGAATTCTGCCAATCAGAAGGAACAACGCCAAAAGCAACAGACGCAGAGAAAATATTGTAAAGCGGATGACATATTATGTCAGCGATGTTGCGCAGATATACTGGCGGTAAGCCATCTGGACCCGCACCTGCTTTGCATTTAAGTTTCCGAAGCTCTTGGAGAACATCATCACATCGGAAGAGGTCGCTGGTGTCATCTCCGGGCGATTCAAATGTACACGGATCACCTATTGTCACATCCTTATGGTCAAGATTCAAAGAATGGAAATGATTTCTAAACATATTTGATATCTGCAAAGAATCAGTTATGAATTTCCCATCGTCACGTTGAATACAATTTATAGGTTTACAGCGCGTATGCTTAGCAGTCACATACCTAAAGAAAGAGCGGGGATCACGGTGACAGTTTATACTTAGCTGATTTTCGAAAGATCGCCTACCAGTTCGCTTCATGGACGTAACGAGGTTTCGCCATTTCTTATAAGTGCTGAAATTAGCTCTGTCTTTACGATAGTTATTAAAGGCCTTACGTCTCATCTTTAAAGCATGTTTTATGTCGCTATTAAACCAAGGCGGTGAGATCGATGTCAAACAGTGTTTACTCTGAAGAGGTGAGAAACGATTAAGGAGGTGGTACAGAGTATCCCTGAAAAACTGCCATGAATATTCGACGCCAACATCAAAAGCATCCAACCACTTTACCCCAACGAGATATTTATTTACTAGAGCAAAGTCAGTTCTGAATGGGTTTACAGACGACGTCGGATTTACGCCATGTGAGTAGACATCGCTCAGACCAATCGAAATGACCACATGATCTGAATGACCTATTGGGTCCAGATAGCTTAATCTATCAAGAATGTCATATGGTACAGTAAGGCATAAATCCAAAAGTGAATGTGAATCCTGTGAAAATCTTGTACTCTGACTGACATGTTGCTTAAGAGCCAAGCTGTTTATTAAGCCAAGTAGCTTCAAACTCTCGACATCCGAGTCATTGGAAGTGTAATTAACCCAATTCACAGATGGCATGTTGAAATCACCGAGTACAACAAATCTATCACAATAACTACTTCTCTCCATCAAAGCAGCTATGCTATCTGTGTTTGATCTTGGAGAACGATACACAGTCAATACCGTTATTCGGTGCTGACAATATAGCCTAATACACAATGCTTCATTATGGTTAATAACATCACTAAGAGTTTCAATTACTCGGAATTGAAGCCTATTAGAGATATACGCGATAACACCTCCTCCAATTTTCCCTGTTCTATCACTTCTACTTATGCTGTATCCCTCAATGAATATATCTACGTCTGCTATTGACGAGCTAAGCCAATATTCTGTGAAAATACCTACATCTGGTACGATATCTTGAAAGAGACATATTATTTCATCTAACTTATAAAGTAGACTACGAATATTCGAGTAAATGATTTTTAAACCACCATTATTTGTGCTCAACTTGAAGGAAAAATCGCGAAGAGATTTTCGAAATTCACGAATACACCGATCGACATTGAGGCAAGGTGAAACAGTGAATATTTCACGTCTTAGGCGGAGGGCGCCAAAGTGGTAAGAAGGCTTGCAGGATTGATCACATCTGACAGTCCCTTCCAATGAATATGTAGACGCCTCCGCACAACTCGAAAATTTTGTATTGTCAAATTTTTTCACCCAACTCTAATCGACATGCTAACTCTGATTTAGCCTCTTTCAAACGTAATTGATCAGCTATGCTCAGATCGCGTAGCAGACCTATACTTGACCCTTTCAAACGATATGCGCCGTTAAAGATTATGTGAATAATTTCAGCGGAGTTGAACACTACTTTGAGCAGTCTGGGTCTCAACTCATTACTTATCTTACCGAGACGAAAAGCGGCCTTTATCTTCATGCTCTTAACAACTTCGTCTTGACATTCATGCAATACCACCGAAAGAATGGATTGTAGATGTCCCAAGTCGTCGTCTAATCGTGCCTGGCTATTTATAGCGACAGATTCCTTTACGTTTGCAATAATTAAACACTGTTTACGGTAATGAAAATCTTCCCTTCTTCGAGGTACCTTACGAGAGTCATATGCAGATGCCATGCTATTAAGTGAAGAAGTGTCTTGAGAGTTAACCACATTTGCTTTTGAAACACCTCTAAGAAGTACAGACCTAGTCATGCCTACATCATGTTGAATGTTACCTGGCGTCATTATTGAGGATTTTATGGATTCATGTTGAGGTTGTGCGGTTATTACTGAAGATCGTCGTCGCGATATTTGCATTTGCGAGTTGTGAGCCATTTCTAAGCGAACAGCAGAGGCGTTCGGTTCGTCGTTATCCACCCGGTTGTTATTACTACCAGACTGTGATTTGGGGATGTTAGCCAAGGTAGCACGTTTGTGTAGGCTGCATTCAGCTGATACGCATTCGGTAGAAGCTGCGTTTACCGGGATATATCCATTTGGAACTTGAGCGAATCCGTCATTCTGCAATACCTTTTCCAATTGCTTTAAACGTTCAATCAACACATTGATTTGCTTCGCCGCACAAAATCCGCAATAGAATGGTGGCCCGTCACCGGTATCATCACCCAAATCACAAATTTGTGTTACCGATGTCCAAATTTGACAACCGCTAGTTGAACATTCCACTTGTACACTCTCGAATTTCCTGTTGTTGTCGGTATCCCTTGAGTTTGCTTGCCTACCTCTTGATACATTTTTCTTCTTGGCACACATTATCAGGATTCTCGATTCGTCTTTGATTGTTCAAATATAATTGAACAATTATTGTATGTATTTTATTGTAAGAATTTTAATAACCAAGACTTTTTAACTCCGTTGAAGTAATCGTTGTTATCGATGTAATCGTTGTAAACGTTGTAATCGTAGCAATCGTAGTAATCGTAGTAATATATATATATATATATATATATATATATATATATATATATATATATATATATATATGGATATACAGGATGTTCACAATTGCACTCGATTGTATGTATATTAGATTGTGTATATTGATTGTATGTTATTTTATCTCAAATGTATGTATTATAGATCCCAAATTTTTTTAAGGTGAGATCCCAAATTTTTTTAAGTTTTTCTATGATCTTTGTGGAGACAAAGATCATAGAGCGCGTAAGTGTCGAATGATCACAAATATATTAGAATAACAACAATAATAATTTATTTTAAAGTGGCGAATGCGTGCCAACTGCACGCTTACAAGCTCACTAACTAAAAACACACAGCAAAAGTCACAGATAAATTTGTTAAATTGTTTAAATGTGATCGGATTTAACGTTCGAAACATCGCAGTGAGGATGATTGGCGTATATGAATGAGCAGCTGATTCCACGAGAGAGGATCATCCACAAATAAGGAGCGGAAGCCAAAAGTGGTAGAGTAGTTTGGGATATGTAAAAGAAGGGAATTACAGGAACTCAAGGAACCGTAAACAGGACGAGAATTATCAAGAAAATGAAGGTTGAGAAATGAAAAGATATGAAAAGTTACAAGGCGGAAAGCAACGAGAAGACGAATTTGAACTCGACAATAAATTGTAGGCAAATCGAGAGAATCACGATGGTAGGATGTACGATCAAAACGACGAAGACGGAGGATAATTCGGACGGCTACGTTGACGATGCGTTGTAGTGAAATAAGAGTGGATTTAGGTGAGTTGGAAAATAGTAATCAAGTCTCGAGAATAATAGAGAAGATAGACAGTCCTACAATAAGGGAAATCGATCAATCTATGAATTTGACGAAGGTTGCGGAGAATCAAGGTAGATGAGCGTACTTTATATCTAACGAAAGTTTTAAGTGAAAGTCAGTTGTCGAAATAAAAGCCTAAGAAAACGATATTGTCAACGATAGGAAGAATTGTAGAATTTAATGATACGGACGGAGGTTATAAGCCGGGGAATCGAGGAAGGATCCACATTACTTTGGATTTATTAATATTCAGAGTAAGACGAAGAGAAGAAATATGATTGAAAATTTAGAGAAGGCAGTTGGAAGCAGAAACACTGAGATCATGAATACGATAAGCAGGTGCATGAACATAGATGAATGTCATCAGTACATTGCATATCATGGAAGTTAAATGTATAGAAATAAAAGACGACGTTGAGAGGCATTTCGTTGTCCATCTATAAGTAAGCTCACATATCAACTAATGCTAATATATCGTTTTCCCACCAAATTCTCAATTTTGGAAATGCTTGTTTGATGTTGTTGTTACAACCCCTAATGATAACCAATTTAGACGGATATTGAAATTGTGGATGGTGTCGAGTGGTTCACATTTATATGTACATTGGATCTTTTCGTTTTTTACTTTGAATTAATGGAACAAAACTGCAAAAATTCTGTCTTATAATAAGCTTAAACTTATCAATAATTTAAAAATAAATTGAAAAATATTGCGATATATGTTTCGTTGAAGAAAGTTCTGAAATGTGATTAAGATTTACACCGGTATAAAGATTAATGCCTTTATATTTTATGAAAATTATATATTGCGAGGAAGCTGATTAATTAGAGAATTAAGAAATGTTGCACTTCTCACTTAACACCAATCCATTTTTTGTTTAAATATCAATTATTTTCCATTCGTCGATTACCTAACTAACTTTATTTTCATTTTGACAATACACTTTTATCTTTTAGTTTGCTATAAATTTCGCTATTTTAACTCACTTCTTTAGGTACTTTGGCGAATTCGTAGATTGATATACTTCCAGGTATGCTACATTCTTGTTTTCTTACTAATATATGTAATAAGAGAAAATAAATGATATTGTCTTTGTGCTAAAAAGCAACCACACATCGTTTTACCCATATATCTCTGCCACACACTCATGAAACCAATCACGTGATCACTACACATTTCTATTAATACCATAAATCAAAGCATTTTGAATAAATAAGTCAAAGCATTATATTATATTATATTTTAATAGGACATGATATTAAAAACTGTAAATTATTTATTTTAGAACATATTATCGAAGAAAACATATCAATATTAAATCAAAAACTATTAAAAAAAGAAGATTTTTGGATTAAAACGCTTAATTCCATGTACCCATTAGGATTGAATGACGTGATACAAGGAATTGGCAGAAGTAGTATAATACATAATAAACAACTCTATTATAATAATCCGATTAAACGCAGAACCAAGAAGTCATGGTGATAAAAGGAATAGGAAAAATAGAGTTAAAAATATTAAAAAAGATATGTATATAAATGAACAATTAGAAATATTAAAACAACTTTTAAGTGATAATAAGCTAAAAGATCTTTATGTAAATATAATAAGTTTTTCTACAGATATCATTTGTTCAATAAATCAATAATTAATTAACAATTATGATCGGTTAAGTTGTATAATGGACAGTTATTGTAATACAAAATACTATAATCGTACAATAAATGTTAATAATAACAATAGAAAATATACATTAACCAAAAACTTCATTAATAAATGTATAGATAACATAAATATAGCCGGACTTTTAAATAATTCTAAAAGTAAAGAAATAATAGGGTCAGATTTAAGTAAATATATTCCTAAAATAAGATATAAACTCCTACCGCCATTAGGACGAAAAATTTGCAATTGTCATAAAGAATTAAAATCAATATGTAATGATAATATTAGAAACATAATGGAAAGAGAATGCAATTGTAAAAGTCTTAGTTTTGATAAAATAAATGAACATATATGTACCCATAATCTAGAATTAATTGAAAATTGTGAATTAAGAAAGCTGCTATCAAAAGGGTATAAATATAGATTAAATAATAACAACGACAAAAATAAAATTTACAATTCGTTATATAATAACTTAAATGATTACTTTAGTAAGCTGATTAACAGTGAAAGCTCGAATATATCTAAGAAAAACATTTGGAAAGATTATATATTTGATAAAATTAAAAATAAAATAAAAATAACAAACAATTATAAAAGGAAAGATAAAATTAATAAAGATATGTATAAATAACTTACTAAATTAAAGGATAACTATATAATAACAACTATTGATAAAGCTAGTAATAACTTTGTCTTCATATGCAAAAAGCTTTATTATGATATACTAATGAAAGAGGTTAATTCTAATGATTTAAATGTAAATCCAACATATGACTGTAGTGAGTTAGGTTTAGAAACAATTATTACAAGTCACTGTTCTATAATGAATAAAAAGGGTATAAAGGTTGAATCAGATAATAAAACTATACCTATATTATATTGGAATCCAAAATTACATAAAAATTCAATAAAACCTAGGTT
This sequence comes from Pomphorhynchus laevis, assembly GCA_012934845.2. Lineage (NCBI taxonomy): Eukaryota > Metazoa > Acanthocephala > Palaeacanthocephala > Echinorhynchida > Pomphorhynchidae > Pomphorhynchus > Pomphorhynchus laevis. The sequence goes on along the minus strand of WNNJ02000285.1, from coordinate 63,779 downwards.
CATATGTAGTGCGTTTAAATGTACATTAAAACCACTTTCTGACTATATGAATAAAACACTTAAAGCAATTAAAGCACACTTTAAAAAATATTGTAAGGTAATCAAAATTAATACTGGTATAAACACTATTTCAGTATAGAATTTCACAAGAGAATTTTTAGAACAGACAAAAGGAATAAATTTTCAAAATATAAATACATACGATTTTAGTACGCTTTATACAAATCTAGATTTAGTAGATATTAAAGAAGCGTTAGTAAAATTAATTAATCTTATATACGGAAAAGGATATACATATATGTTATAACGCTTATAACGCTTTTATATTACTAAAATATATTAATAATATCTAATTTATTAATAATAATATCATCAATAATTGTAATAATTTTTATTCATTTAGTGAACAAATTTATCCAGTAAGCCTTATTCTTAACAAAACCAATATTGATGATAAAGAAGGTGTATATTTTGATATGAACAGTAAATTAACATTAACTAAAACTACTATTAATTTATATCGTATAGATGGCATTTAAATTTACAAGAAACATATTTTTGCATAAGCATTCATCCATACCATATATTATAAAATATAATACATAAAATAATAAAATTTTAAGAATTGCAACAATATATAATGATACTGGCTTTCTTCAAAATAATTTAAATAATTTAATAGATACATATTTTAAACTAGGTTACTATAAAAATAACATCAAGCAGAAAATAGTAAAATATATATATCAACACAATAATATAAAGAATAAATTTAAACTCTTAAGTGGCAAATTTTTATGGATGGATAATAAATAATATACTTTGCATTAGAATAAGATACTAGATAGTTATTTCAGAGGAAATACATCATTAGCATGTATTTGGCCCCGCTGCTATGTTGGGTAGAGGAGTTATGGGCCGAAACCTGATAGCATAGCAGTTCCTCCTGATGACCTCTAATTCTTATTCTGATACAACGTCTGTTATTAGTCAATTCATAAAAATGACGTTTATTTTAAATTTAAATTATTTTAACTTGATTTAAATTATTAAAAATCTCAAAACAATTATTTATTTTAATATTTAATTATTAAATTTTGATTTAGCACACTATGTTTTGTTTATTTTATAATTATATTAAATACGTAGACTCAGTTAACTGATTTGATGTTATAATATCTTTATACCTTATTTCTAAATCGTACATACATGATACGAATTACAGGAAGCTTTTAATTTTACAATATACTTCCTAAGTTTACATTACATATCCTATCACATGCAAACCGATCAGTGACTTAAAGTATTTGAGGATCATACTCATGATGCCGAGCAAAAAGATCGTGTAAGTTTCTAATTTAAGTTGGTTGTCGACAAAAATTAAATTTAGAGAAAAAATAAATGCACACTAATCTTTCTGTGCTAATTTAACCAAATGCAGACTTACCATTATTTTGCGCAACCGCTATACACAAGCCCTTTGCATCGCTACACACATGCCATTTGCATCGCTATACACATGCCCTTTGCATCGCTATACACATGCCCTTTGCATACCACATCATTTATTTATAATAATGACATTTCAATGATCACCTTTCCGTTAAACACTTCGTCCGCAAAAAGGTCTAACCGTCTAACTTAATTCTCCGTGACATCCGCCGTATTCGCACACTTATTTACTTCCGTTATTGTATGCCTCCTATTTCATCTATCCTCTTCTATAAAATCGATTACTGTCTCATCCTTTTCGACAATTCTCAAAATCCATCATAATAAACCTACAACGCATCATCAACTCCGCCGTTCGAATGCTCCTACGTCTCCGTCGCTTCAATCACACATACACATATTTTGCCCAACTCTCCTGGCCCGCCACCCACCTCCGCCTAATGGGATAATAGAAAGGATACTTGACCCATGTCCACAATTCATCATATGAAACAAGTGTCCCATGTTGCATCGTGTTCTATTTGTTATCACATATTGTTGTGGATGCCAGTGAATTCCCTTCACCATAAAGTGCATGGCTAACATATCTAGGTACATTAACCTGCAACGGACACTATTAATATTCACCGCGAGTTGAGCAGCTTAGATTTAAAATTGCAGTGAATAATTTGCTACAACGTCGTGGAATACGTTCTAAACTGTAAACATCACCCTTGGTAATTGGAAAATTCGATTGGCTACTGTATTCTAAATGAGGACGTACTAGATATTTATATAATACGCCAATGCATGAAGGTGATAGGTACGAAATAACATTCTTAATAATATATAGTTATTACAGGAACAAAGAAGCAGATTAACAAATTTCAATAAATAACAAAGAACAAAATTCTGCTTCTTTGTTTATGTAATAACTATATATTTGAGATGGAAGATTATGGGTTTAGCATTTATTATTCTTAATAATGTAAAGTTTTCTCTTAGCTTCAGCACATCTCTGATCAGTGTCAACTCTAATTCTCAATGTATGATCACAAATTATTCCCAAATCCCGAATACCTACAACTGTTTCGATCTCTTGTAATCCCAGCATGTATGAAGATATGTGAAGACCTTCCAAATCGAATGTAAGCACATTTCTATACGTTAATCAATAACCCGGTCTAACAACTCCATTCATAAATTTTATTAACTTCCATCTGAAATTTAACATTGTCAGCTAATGAGTCAATTTTGACCCATATTTTCAAATCATCAACGTACGCAAGATATCCACAATAAATTTTATGCAACAAGGAGTCAACAAAAATTGTAAATAAGATAGACCCCAATACTGTACCTTGGGGAACACCGGTATTCAAATCTCTAGGGTCAGATAGGCTTTCATCAATACGGACATAAAATTGAGGGTCACTGAGGAAATTGCTAACCCAACCAACAACACTGAGGTGAATTCCGTAAGAAATCAATACGTAGTTTAGTAGGGAATGAGGTACTTGATCAAATTTTCGGATGAAGTTAAAAAATATAACGTCTACACAGTGCCCAGTATAGATCAATTTTACCCAAGCATCACGTGCACACAAAGAATTTGATAGACAAGATCGGCTTTTTCGGAAATCATATTGTGAAGAACTTAGAAGGTTACACGTGTTTTAATATGGGACATTATTCTACTATGCACATTTCGCTCTAAGATCTTGTTTACGTGATTCGTTAGACTAAGAACAATGGTAGCTAAACGGCAGGTATTAGGAACAGGACAGGAATCTAAGGACATTGAGAATAAATCACATAGTAGCCCCGCGAGATGATTAGTTAATACACGCAGAATAAACAGGCATATGTCGTCAGGAATAACAGCATATAAGGAAGGGATACCTAGCAAGTATCCTAAACTTCTACTTTATTCAATACGCCGATGACATCCTCATCAATGATCATGCACCCGCCCATCGCATACACAATATCGGGATTTCTGCCTACAACTGTCTTTACTCTATCTACAAACGTCTCTCACATCTTTATCTCTTTCTAAACCCCGACAAGTCAAAATAATGTGGATATTCCCCTGTCAACCTAACATATCTCACCCCTCTGTATATTTTGCCTCATCAATCATTTACGTAGTTTATTATCTCACTTTCTTAGGCTCAAATTTCGATGATCACATTTTTTGTAACCACTTCGTCTGCGACTAGGTCCGCTCGTCTAACTTAATTTTCCATGACATCCGCCGTATTCACCCCCTTATCGACTTCCGTACAAGGATATCTCTTCTTAAATCGCTTCACTTCCCTAAAATCGATTACTGCCTCAGTCTTTTCGTAAATTCTCCAAAATCCATCATCCTACCCCTACAACGCATCATCAACTCCACAGTTCGAGTGCTCATAAGTCTCAGTCACTTCGACCACACATCCACACATCTTGCACAACTCTCCTGGCCCACCATCCACATCTGCATACAACTCCGCCTTCTCGTGATTTTTCGTCTCATAAAAATGTGCTCACATGCACTTTAGAAGATCTTAACTTATCTTCATATATGCTAGGGTTACAAGAGATCGAAACAGTTGTAGGTATTCGGGATTTGGGAATAATTTGTGATCATACATTGAGAACTAGAGTTGACACTGATTAGATATGTGCTGAAGCTAAGAGGAAACTTTACATTATTAAGAATAAAAAATGCTAAACCCAAAATCTTGCCTATCAAATCTTTTGAGTGCACGTGAGGCTTGGGTAGACTTGATCTCTACTGGGCACTGTGTATATGTTATATTCTTTGACTTCATCCGGGCATTTGATCGAGTACCTCATTCCCTACTAAACTACGTATTGATTTCTTACGGAATTCACCTCAGTGTTGTTGGTTGGGTTAGCAATTTCCTCAGTGACCCTCAATTTTATGTCCGTATTGATGAAAGCCTATCTGACCCTAGAGATTTGAATACCGGTGTTCCCCAAGGTACAGTATTGGGGCCTATCTTATTTACAATTTTCGTTGACTCCTTGTTGCATAAAATTTATTGTGGATATCTTGCGTACGTTGATGATTTGAAAATATGGGTCAAAATTGACTCATTAGCTGACAATGTTAAATTTCAGATGGAAGTTAATAAAATTTATGAATGGAGTTGTTAGACCGGGTTATTGATTAACGTATAGAAATGTGCTTACATTCGATTTGGAAGGTCTTCACATATCTTCATACATGCTGGGATTACAAGAGATCGAAACAGTTGTAGGTATTCGGGATTTGGGAATAATTTGTGATCATACATTGAGAATTAGAGTTGACACTGATCAGAGATGTGCTGAAGCTAAGAGAAAACTTTACATTATTAAGAATAATAAATGCTAAACCCATAATCTTCCATCTCAAATATATAGTTATTACATAAACAAAGAAGCAGAATTTTGTTCTTTGTTATTTATTGAAATTTGTTAATCTGCTTCTTTGTTCCTGTAATAACTATATATTATTAAGAATGTTATTTCGTACCTATCACCTTCATGCATTGGCGTATTATATAAATATCTAGTACGTCCTCATTTAGAATACAGTAGCCAATCGAATTTTCCAATTACCAAGGGTGATGTTTACAGTTTAGAACGTATTCCACGACGTTGTAGCAAATTATTCACTGCAATTTTAAATCTAAGCTGCTCAACTCGCGGTGAATATTAATAGTGTCCGTTGCAGGTTAATGTACCTAGATATGTTAGCCATGCACTTTATGGTGAAGGGAATTCACTGGCATCCACAACAATATGTGATAACAAATAGAACACGATGCAACATGGGACACTTGTTTCATATGATGAATTGTGGACATGGGTAAAGTATCCTCTCGATAATCCCACAGAGCATTACGAGCTTGGAACGTTGTTTTTTGTGATATGGTTGCACTGCCTGTGGCTAGTTTTCGAAGGGATTTTCTTAATTATTGTGGCAGCCCGTGTATTCGAGTATCGCCTTACTTTTAATTTAATTTTATTGTCTTTATGAATGATTTGTGATCGAGTAAATAACCGTTGTGGCTTAAACTCTGCACTGTAATAATACTGATATAAATTAAATTTTCAATACTAATCTTTTAATTTTTCCAAATATTGCTTTTGAGTTCTAAAACCTTAAATATCTTAGATTTTAATTATTTTCAAATTTAATTTGGTGTAATCGTATCGATTGTAAGCTTATCGAGGCCTAGTGGAATTATAAATATATCTTCGAAGTATAAAGACTATCGGATGGAATGAATGTCGTTATGTGGTATCTTGATTATTATTGCATACAAGGCGTTAGCTGATAAGCTGGTTTGTCTGATCAATAAAACAAAGTTTATAAATTGATATAAGGTAATCACTAAATTGTCCGCATCAAGATCAGTAGAACTAGCATGATTCAAGATATCCGTGGAAGTGCGAGTGTCGATTCTCCATCCATTCTAGGCACATTCGTTTGAAGTGCTTCAACGAAGAAGCAGCGATGACTTTTTAGGCAGCACATTCCACAAAATTGTGAATGGTGCCTCTTATACAGCCCTTTCGAGCAAACGCGTAATGCCTTAGTTCTCAATCCAAGAATTTTTGTGGGGAAGCCATCAAGTTTGTTTACAATCGCCTAAAGGCAGAATGAGTCTAGGAAGACAAATCTGCCACGAATCGAACTTATCCCTAGCGCACACAGCCGCATGCTGTAGAACGTTTTAACCCTAAAGCGTTTCCTTAAACTTCTTTTCAGTACCGACTTATAGTCAAGCAATTCTCGCTTAGTGGTAGGAAAGCATGCAGGGATGTAGTACTCCAGATGAGGGCGGACTAGTGAAGAAAATAAGATACCAAGCATTGGAGTGACATTCTGAGAAATGTATTTTTGATGTAGTAAAATCCTCTAGTTGCTTTTATCCTTGCGCGATCATTATTCAATCGTGTCTGAAGAGAGCGATGAATTATTGCACCTAAGTCCTTATGATGTTCAACTTCATTTAATTACGCACTACTAATGGGATACTGGAACGACGAGGTATTCTTCCCCATTTTCATCAAAACATATTTATCAACGTTTAACATGAGCCCAGATCTTCACATTATTCAGTAAGGCAGTCCAGGTAGTCCCGTAGTGACTGACAATCAGTAGGAGTACGAACACAGTCCAGATTTTTAAATCATCCGCGTATGCTAAAACAGGATTCTTGACACGCAGGAGCATGTTATTAAGAAATAATGACAAAAAGAAGTGTGTATATACGTATACATCGAGGTAAGCACTATAGAGCGATTTGAAAGAACGTCACCAACTCTTACTTGGAATGACCGCAAAGATAAGAAATTCTTAATTTACTTAATGATCTGAAAATGGAAACAATAGTAAGCAAGCAATGATACGATGCCGTCATGAGGGACACGGTCAATGACCTTAGAAAAGTCCAAAAAGACAGCGTCGATAACATATCCAGAACTCAAGACGTCCGTCCATCTTTCACGAGCTGTTATTAAGTTGGTTAAACAAGAACGGCCCGGCATAAATCCGTGTTGTGAGTCCGAGAGAATACTGTTTTTCTTAAGATGAAGTTGAATATGCTTCGAGACTAGTATTTTGATAATTTTGAAAAACAGGCAAATAAGGCTAATAGAGCGAAAATCTGACGAACTAACAGGTGGATGCTTCTTGGGTATCGGAACTACAATGGCACACTTCCAAATGTCATGAAACCAGGAATGTTTGAGGCTGTGTTGAAACACAGAAGTTAGATACTGACAGAGAGAACAAGCTAAAGCACGAACCAGAAAATGTGCAATGTCATCAGGCCCGAAGCCAAATTGCCTCAACACCAATAAGTTACTGTAAATATCTACTTCAATCTCTATCGCGCACTCGCAGATTTAAACAAGAACCACCTGCCAGACCAACTGATTAAATTCTACCGTAGAGTTACAAGGGGTTCCTGTCAGAACTCGATCCGACTAGTGAATGGAAGTTATTCTCGTCTGAACGCTTTTGGAACTACGAATGTAGGACTAGAATATCTTCGGATTATGAAAAATGCAAATCGCGATGTTGTTCGCGAATGGTTGTCTTTTTTAATTTAAGCCCGTTCCAAATATTCCGAGAAGCAGTTTACTAAATACGAAAAGACGGATTTGTTTTAGATCTAAGCCTTAATCTGTTTCGAACTTTCAAGGCTGTACGGACCTGATAGTCCAACCAAAGAGGGTGCGAGATACCAGATTTGGGTCGCTGCAATTGAGTGAAAACATTGAACGTTCGCAATTAACCGGCTAACAAGTGTTCGTAACTATATGGAACAGAAAGTGAGACGTGTTGATTTCGGTAGAAAATACTGTTTGAAGTTGCTTATTATCAACTTTAGCCCAATTTCTTTTTTGATCTGAGTGAAGGGTGAAGGCAAATCGTCGTGGCAAGGTACATACAATGACAGTAAACAGTGATCACTGTTGCCTACTGGAGGATGATAGCAGATATTAGAAATATCACCAATAACTTTTGTATAACTAAGTCAAGAATAGGCCGAGTTCCAGTGTACCTAGGATGACAAACATGTTGGACCATGTTTGTACGAATTAAAAATTCTAGTCAGGTTCCAAAGACTGCATATATTTTCTGTGATGACAAATACAAAATCTCTAAACATCTACCATTTATCAGGTAAATTTAAAATTTGGACAAAAAATATTTTTATGTATTTAGCCTTCTCGGTGTAAAAGCATTTAGTTGTAAAATTTTTGTAGTATTCGGTCCCATTCTAAAAGTTAATATGCATAATGTATATGTTTGTCTTAATTGATCTAATTATCTATATCTTTACAATCAGAAAGCAATACAAAATATCATTGATTCGTCCTCAAACTAATGTTTAAAATCAATCATTGTTTTCACTTTATTCTTTATTGATCAAATTAAGATTTTATCTTTTGTGTTTAAAACAAATACAAAATAGCATTACAACTCTGCATTTAAATTAATATTTAAATTTAAAATTAATATGTTTCTGTGCATAATGCGATTTTCATTATTCTAACCGTTTTCAGCCTAGAATGCTTAAAATAGACGGAAAATATTTGTCTAATATTATAATGACTGACGTTGAACTGCGCGTCCTCAGACTTTACCAGATAGTAAAGAAATATCCAAAGTTAGCGATTGTGCAAGTCGGTAACCATGGTCCATCGGACACATTTGTTAATCTTAAATTGAAAGCAGCTGAAAAGGTTAAAATAAATGTAGAGCATATTCGATTGCGTGAAGAATCATCATTCACACAAATATCGCGGGTGATTAAAAGCCTTAATCAATCTACAGACATCAATGGAATTATGGTTCAGTTGCCATTGCAGACAAAATATCCAGTTCAAAATCTCGATAACTTACTTAACCTAATTACAGCAAACAAAGATGTAGATGGCCTTGGTATGAATGCGACATTCATTCCGGCTAGTTGTCTTGCTATTCATCATTGTATATCACATGCATTGGGAGCTGACTTTACCGGAAGTGCAACAATAATAGGTAAGGGACGGACTGTGGGTAAGCCTTGTGCGACTTATTTAATGAAAAAAGGATTTTGTGTTACTTCGATTTGTTCTCAAAATCCAATTAAAGAAATATCATCAGATGTTTTGATAAGTGCAGCAGGCAAGCCACAGTTTCTTAAATGTGATCAAATTTTGTATACTAAGCTAGTCATTGATGTAGGATGCAGCTGGTCGGATAAGTTATGCAGATGGGTTGGCGATGTGGATGATGGATCTTTTGCAGATAGGCAAATTTGGATATCGCCTGTACCCGGAGGTGTTGGTCCTATTACTGTTGCAATGCTAATGAAAAACACGATAGAATCAGCTGAATTAGCGATTAACATAGAGCATACCGAAACGCCTTAATTCGATCCATAAAATGAACTATTTTGTTTGATTGCATTTTATATTTTGAAATTTTGTTTGCATAAATAGAAAGAAAGCTCTAAAGTATAACTGATGAATATTATCGAACTGCCAAGAAATCAATAACAAAATTGTAATATCTACCAACACCGGACAATAAACAGCTCAATTATGGATTTTGAGTAAACGGTAATAGAATATGCTTGTAGATTAATCGCATCCACATTAAATTATTTGTTTATTTTAGTTTCTTCTCAATTTTTGACTCTGTAATATAGTGATTATTTTAACTTGAATGTTACATACACTTAGAGTAGTAGTTAGAATTATCTCAAGATAATATTATTATTCCAATACATACCAAAGCCAAAAGGCTATTCAGGCAGAGTCCAAAAAAACGCAAATGGTCAATCAACGTAGCTAATTAGGGTATTCCAGTGGTAGTGTTGAATGGCAGCATTGTTCACGTATCCATTTGTAGCATCGTGATTTAAACATTCTCAAACTGGGGGGCTGCAACGACTTCTTCAGGCAACGAATTCCACATGTTAATTCCTCTCCTCGAGAGTCTATACATTTTTGGTAATCTGCCAAATCCAAATTTATACAAGACTCTGCTATGTCTTCGCAACTGATTTACCCGCCTAGTGATTACATCGGTGGGATAACCTACCACATCATTCGACATATGCCATAGACATAGCATTTCCAAGGATATGAACCTCTCACGTACCGACAACATCCCAATACGACTTAGACGTACATAATAGTCAATACCATTAAGCCAATACAGAGCCTCGATCCGAGCCTAAGAATAGACTCCAGGTCTAATAGTTCCTGCTTAGTGACAGGGAAACAAGCCTGAATGCAGTACTCCAAGTGTAGCCTGACGATGGAGATGAATAACCTCTTGAACATATGACAGCTTAACCTGAGGAATGCATTTTTAATACAATATAACGCCCTAGTAGCTTTACCTAGAAAGAAGTCGGTGTTCAACTTTGTTTTCAAGGATCGATGGACAATAATCCCTAAATCCTTATGATGAGACACTTCTTTTAAAACAATATCTCGAATATAGTACCTTAGAGTTTCAGACGGGCGACCTAGTTGCATGAGGACACATTTATTAACATTCAACCGTAGTCCGGTAGAATCGCACCACTTGATCAGGGAGTTTAGATCATTTTGTAAAGATACTCGATCAGCAGGACTTCTAATGATCGACCAAATCTTTAGATCGTCTGCAAACGCTAAATGAGAGCATGATAAGCGGAGTAGCAGATCATTAATGAAGATTATAAAGAGCAGTGGACCAAGGACTGATCCCTGCGGTACGCCAGAATTAATATTTACCGAATAAGAAAACACACCCTCCACACAAACTCGGAAATACCTATTCGATAGAAATTCCCTGACCCATTCACAAATATATGAGTGAAGTCCATAGTGATACAGTAAAGACACTATGTCGTCGTGTGGTACCCTATCAAAAGCTTTCGAAAAATCAAGGAATACTATATGAACCTGAAATCCAGCCCCCAGAGCATCAGCCAATTTTTCACGCGCAGTTAGTAGGTTAGTAAGGTATGAACGTCCGATCCTGAAACCATGCTGAGATTCAACCAATATGTGATTACGATCCAAATGATCCCTGATTCTACTAGCAATGATTCTTTCTAAAAGTTTGCAGAATACGCTAGTCAAGCTAATGGGCCGAAAGTCCGCGCAAAAGCTAGCAGAATGCTTTTTGGGAATAGGCACCACAATTGCACACTTCCAACTGTCAGGAATCCAAGATGTGTCTAAGCTGTATCTGAAGAACATAGTTAAATCATTGCTCAGTTCGTTCGCTAGGGATTTGACGAGGAAGGGGGCAATATTGTCTGGTCCCGGAGATGTAAACGAATCGAGCTTCATTACCTCGTTCAACACCTCATCCACTCTGAGTGGACGAACACAACACCGATGAGCAACCGGAACATACTTCCAACTAAAGTCATGCAGTTTGTTAGAGGTCAAAGCCTGTACCAAGAAGCCATCAGCTAAATGTTGGGCGATTAGAGACGGATCGGTCAAAGTTTCAGTGGGCGTTTGGATTGAGCTAATTGTGGCGACAAGTGTTCTGCTGTTTCTTACATAAGACCAAAACCTCTTAAGATTCAAAGATGCATCCCTGACGATACTATCTTCGTACGAATAGCGTTTCTGAAATTTTAGCCGATTGCATAAGTTCCGAGAGTCGATGTAGGCACGTTTTGAAGCAGGAGAACGCCTAAATTCGCGCCACAATTTGTTGCGGGATCTTATAGCATCAAGAAGCTCTCTGTCGAACCAAGGAGGATGCCCATGCTTGGACTTGCAGGCACGTAGCGGAGCAAAGATATCAGAAATTCGCTTCAATTCATCATGGAGCAGATCAAAGACTACAGGAACCTCCAAACCGAAGTGGATACGAAAACTATCACATATACCTTTTGGGAAGCTTGTAGCTAGTTGACTAGCATCAACACCTACCCAACAACGTTTTTTAAAATTAGAGTTTTGTGAGGCCTTGTTGAACAGCGACAGTCGCATAGAGAGTACACTGTGATCGCTATTGCCAATTGGTGCGTCATAACGAACACCTGAAACGTCACCCAATCACTTAGTAAAGACCAAATCGAGTATAGAAGGCGTTCCTGTCACACAAGTAGTTCTTTTATATGTTGAACTAGTACCATCTCGAGTAACAGAAAGTCGCTCAGTACTTTCCCAATTTCGTGAATTGGTTGTGAATGACTATTTTCCAGTCTATTTGGGGGATATCGAAGTCACCCAGGAGCAAAATCAGAGGATACGAAGATAAACTCAGCAAATGTGGTTTAAGAGAGTCAAATCTTAATTCACAGGACGGAGAACGGTAAAGGACGCAGAATCGGGATCGTTGACCATTTCCCAGTGTAAAAGCAATACCTTCGAAGGAATAACCAATATCGTCGCGAAAAGCCGAGATATTCGATACCAGGAGACTATTTCGCACATAGGCGGCTACCCCACCTCCACGTTTACCACATGAGCGATCCGAACGTATTAGAAAATAGTTAGGGATGGCAACACAATCATCCGAAATGTTAGAATGTAGCCATGTTTCGGTTATACAAAATACATCAAAACGTTTCGAAGCAATTATGAATTTAATTTCCGAGAACTGAGCCAGGAGACTACGAACATTTGAATAACCGACAAAAATGTTCGTATAATGGGAAAATGTGACACTCTCGGTGACACTATCGAAGTCTACTAGTTTTCCTACACACGAACCATCACTGCTAAAGAGGTCTGACTCTACAGAAGTAAGGGATGCCACCGGACAGTCGGACGCCACTTGACCACCCGAAAATTCCGGACACATAGGTTGCCCTCACCACTTTCCAGCCGTCGATGCAGCTCGTTGAAAGCCTCGTGTCTTCTCAAACGATCTGCAGGAGATAAATCACGGAGTATATGAAAATCAGAGCGCGATAATCTAAATGCATGCTTGAGTAGGAAGTCAACATGATCTTTTGAGTCTAGAACAACTTTTAAAAGTCTAGGTCTATCTGAAAGTTTCTTGCCTAGACGAAAAACTCTTCGAACTTTAAGACACTTCGCAACATCCACATCGCTCTGGAGAAAAATCTTAGAAAACACCGCGCGAAGATGCACAATATCGTCATCCAGTCTACTTTGGGGATTGTTACTGAGAGATTCTTCAGCACCGCTCACGATAACGTTTAACTTTCTTCTGGAGTTAAATTGTCTAGAGCTAGCAGACGGAACTAATGAAGAATGAGTCTCAGGGGTAATTGATGGCCGTCGATGATTTGGAGCAATCACTGCACGTTGTTTATTATTTTGAAGGCTAACTATTTGTCGTAGATTATCTATAGGCCTAACGATAATCTGACTAGCCTTTGCAAGATCCTTAACGCTCTCAATTAGCGGGGCTACTAGAGGAGCAACACATAAACTGCAGCGGGGATGCAGTAGCTGCGGGTAAGCACAAGGACGCTCACTACAATCACTACCCAGAGGACAGTTTTGAGAACAATCACTGCCCGAGGAAGTGTTAACAGGAGTTAACAAATCAACATTCGCATGCTTGAGGGCGGAACATTTGTCATCTACATCAAGACCTACGCTGCTCGAGTCCAATATATGGGGATGAACAATAGAATCCAAAACAGGAAGTTGTTTGAAGGAGTAATCCATCACATTAGTCTCATGCAATGCATCCCTAACGAAGCATTGAGTTGAATTGTTATTGAAGGGTATGATTGAACGATCGTTCAGTTCTAACTTCGACTGCTGCGTTAGAGAATGATTGAGTACATGAATAGCATTATTGGTTCCTATCTCAGATGATATTGGAGTGGCCGAAACATCATCAATCCCTGACGACGAGCTGCTTGACTGTCTGAACGCTTCTGAACTCCTTTCTGGTTCGTTAATATTATGATCTTCCCCATCGTTGTGACTGTTTGAATCTGCGTTTCTCTTTAAAGCATTTATTGATACTTGCTCGTAACAATGGCCCTTGAACAACAAGGAGAGCAATTCGGAGGCACAGAACCCACAAACAAAATCCCTAGACAGTAACGATTTCGTCAGACAGGATGAACGTTGACAGTTGTCCTATGTCGCATTTAGATCTGCTGCAAGAGACCTCGCGTTGCTGATACCCAGAGAAGGGGCTTGCTAATTTTGGTACAGTCTGATTGTGAGTACCGTTAATCTGCTGACTTGCTAAGCATTTTTTCGTTTTTGTCTTCTTTGTTCTTGCCATCGATTGTTGTGTCAACAATGCTTGTGTGTTCGTTGGGCTTGCTTGTAAGTAGTTGTGTATTTAAGCTTGTATAAGTAGTATGTGTTTTAAGTTTATATCTTTGAATGGTTCTTTGAATCGAGTAATCGAGGATGTCTTTGTAATTAGTGTAATCACTTTATCGATACTGATTGTTTGTATGTTATTTTATTGTATGTATATGTATGCAAACGGGATAATACGATGTATGCTTTATTGTATGCAAACGGGATAAAGTTCAATATGTAAAATATAGCGATAACTATTTGAATAAACAAGAAAATTCCCACAAGAATACGACTCTTCACTGTATTTACTTTAGATCTCTATTTTTTAAGGACATTACTTTTTTAAGGTCTCTACTTTTTTAAGATCATCTCTACTTTTTTTAAGGTCATCTCTACTTTTTTAAGGTCATCTCTACTTTTTTTAAGGTCATTAGGAAGGTCATTCTGTTATTTATTATATCATTGCACTTTTCATTCAAAAAACCCATTATGTATCGATTTGTATTTACTTTAGATTTCAAACTTTTTTAAGTATATATTCTATATTCTATATATTTTAATATATTCTCTAAAGTTCAATTTTCTAAAATATATGTACATTTCATGAAAACCATTAATCTATTTGTCTAGATAAAGTATATTACATCAATTTCAACTGTATAATTATTATTCTAATACAACAGCGGCGAAAGGGCGTGAAGCTCGTACATACTGGATAAAAATAAAAAAAAATAGAGAATTACAAAATAGGTAGAAATATACGGAGTTCAGTCCACTACTACATTTCGTAGGCTTTTCTTCATAGATTCGACTATGAAGAAAGTCAACTTTCTTTATAGAGGCAGAAACGATTTGATTTGGGAGCTTATTCCGTGGTTTTCACGTTTGGTCAACAATAGTGGTGAATATTTTCTTTGGTCGATGATAAGTCTTTAAAGTGAGGTGACCTTTCAGTCTATTCAAATGGCTAATTTTGAATATTTTTCTACATGTTCCATGTGTTCTCTTTGTCTTGTGATAGTCTTCCACATATACACCATATATAATATCCTTAGAGACTTTTCAACCCTAGGTACGCATAGTGATGCGAGTCTTGATGTAAATGCAAGCTGGCGAGTTGTAGGTACCATGAGTGGGGCTTTGTGCAAAATATTTTCATATAGATTCATCTCACTTCTATTCTGAGGATAGCAAGCAGGATATGCATATAACATTAAAATATAACATCATAATGGAATAAGAGTTTTGCAAACATTTACCCAAATTGAATATATCTTATGAAATTGAATCGAAAATAAATACATTAAAAACCTAATTCAAATTTTAACCCAGTCAGTTTAATATCATTACAAGCTATAAAATTAGTAGTTCTTATATAATTTTAATTAGTTGCCAAATTAATGATCTATTATTAATAATATAATTAATTATTATTATCTTTATTCTATATAATTAATGTCAATTATCTCTGCGATTTTCATACCCATACAAATAAAGATCACGATCAGGACCAAACAATACAAATATCTGAAATAAAAAACTAGCTTGTTGTAAGTCAAGGTGTATGGAGTCGGAAATAACAAAGGAGTAATACCATTTGCCGTTCGAATGCTCATACGTCTCCGTCACTTTGACCACACATCCACATATCTTCCCATTTCTCCTGGTCTACCATCCACATCCGCATACAATTCCGCCTTCTTCTCGTAACTTTTTGTCTCATCGCTGTTGGCTCCCCATCGTTCATCAACCTCCCTTTCTTAGATGACACTCGCCCACCTCTCTGTCGCTACGTTCCCGTTATTCCCTCTTACTCTAGTTCCCAATTACTCCAACAACTATGATCTCCGATCCTTCCTCATCGCTGCCCCACTCGCCTGGAATCAGCTTCCACTCGACGTCCGTCGCGCTTCCTCCTTTATTGCATTCAAATTCCGCCTCCGTGCCCACCTCCTTGAAACATGATTCAGATTTTTTGTTGGATCTTACGCTCTTTACCATATCGAATTGCTGTGTGGACCATCTTTAAACACTAGACAGAGGTTGTTGCTGAATTGTCGCTGAACTCGTTGGATCCTTAATGGATACGACATGTATAATAGTAGTGCACGGATGTGCTGAGTAGACAACGGTTCAGGATTTCTTTCGAAATAAGGCATTTATACAAAATGGTGTTGATTGTTAGACTGGACATTGATTCACGACTTTCAGTCACCATGTCACTTCTAGACGACTAATGAATACAACGGCCAGGATTACGAATGGAATTCTTAATGTATTCAATGTAGTTGCGATCGAAACTAGCTTCGAACAACGAACTGCAGGCTCCATGTCACTTCTAGACGACCACTTCAGCATCAAAATGCTGGAGAACTCGGCAACACTCATCAGTAGAATGAAGTACCCACTGATTGTTTCGGCTGCCTGTGTGATATTGTAAATCAAGGCATTTCCGACACTTTGCTTAATTGACTGAGGGTTACGCTCTTTAACAGATCGAATTGCTATGATGATCGTCCTTAAACGCTAGGCAGAGGTTGTTGCTGAATTGTCGCTGCACTCGTTAAATCCTTAACGGATCTGTAATGGATTGTTGATACCTCTCACTGTTAAACTCTAATATATTATTTTCTAATATCATCCTTACTAAGTCGACAATAAATGATTGCTTTTGTTTATGCTGCTTTTTTCTAATATGTGTTTAATTACAGTCAGAGCTTGCTCTTTAGGAATGTTTGGATATAGACTTTGCACATGAGCCGTTACAAGGATATCTTCCCGTGGCCAGCTTTGTCCTCTGTTTTTATGCGATTAAGTAGCTCTTTACTGTTTTTAATATAAGCAAGGATATTTCGTAAAAGTGGTTTTAGAAGCTTGTGTATATAACGGGGCAAATGCTCGGTTGGTCTCTGTCTACAGCTAATTATTGGTCTATCCACGTAGGGACGTATAACCTTGTGGACTTTAGGTACCATGAAAAAACGTTTCGAATTATACAGATTGTGGTCGTAAGCTATCTGCTTCTACAACTGACAGTGCACCCTTGGATACATTGACAATGCACCCTTGGATAGCTTCGAAAAACTTTTTTTACAGAAAACGAGAGTCCACACCTTGCACCTTCATGCACGTAGCTCGCACCCTCTAAGTTAAAAACGATATATTGTCTATAATGAATCAAATCAGCTAACTGAGTATACGTATTTAATATAATTATAAAATAAACAATACAATAATACTAAATCAAAATTTAATAATTAAATAATAAAATATATAATTGTTTTAAGATTTTTTATAATTTAAATCAAGTTAAAATAAAAAGTTGAAATTTAAAATAAACTTCATTTTTACGAATTGACTAATAAATAACAGACGTTGTATCAGAATAAGAATTAGAAGTCATCAGGAGGAACTGCTATGTTATCAGGTTTTGGCCCCTAACTCCTCTACCCAACATAGCAGCGGGGCCGAATACATGCTAATGATGTATTTCCTCTGAAATAACTATCTAGTATCTTATTCTAATACAAAGTATATTATTTATTATCCATCCATAAAATTTTGCCACTTAATAGTTTAAATTTATTCTTTATATTATTGTGTTGATTTATATATTTTACTATTTTCTGCCTGATGTTATTTTTATAGTAACCTACTTTAAATATTTTTATATTTTACGATTTATATATTTTACTATTTTCTGCCTGATGTTATTTTTATAGTAACCTAATTTAAAATATGTATCTATTAAATTATTTAAATTATTTTGAAGAAAGCCAATATCATTACATATTGTTGCAATTCTTAAAGCTTCAATTCTTGAAGCTCTTCGGATAAAGCGAACATGCACCTATCCATCTGATTTTGAAAAACATATCCAAAGAATGCTTATGAAATTTGAACATCGAGGTTATAAGAGAAGGTTTATCGAAACCCAGATTAATAGGTACGACGTCTAAACAGGCAAGAAAATAGTTATTCTAAAATGTAATTGGTCATCTAGCGCTACGGGAAAATAATTGTTAAACGCAAGACGTAATTTATGTTAGATCGTGTGAGGATGCAGGACAAAATATGTAGGTAACACGTCACTAAAATTAGAGCTGCGAAATAAATGTATGAAGATGTCATTATAGATCAGGCAATGCGAGTGACGGGGCAGTAGCTCACTCTTTAAAGCATGGCACCATTGACTGCATGAAATACATTGTCGTTAGAGGGAATATTTAAGATACACGAACGTCAACAACTAGACAGGATCAATCAAGACAACTATTGATAAAAGTCAAGAGTCTTCAATACGTTCTACAGCCATATTTGCGTTCCCCATAGATGCAATAAGCGCTCTAAGATTTGTATCACGGCTATGGAATCCCACTGTCTGCATTTGTACAAGTTCGGATGCATAAAGTTCTGGAGTTTGGTTTTGTTGTTGATTTGTCGGCTGATGTTGATGGGTATGAAGACGATTTAATAGTTGAAACAACGAGCAGTATAATCTTGATTTGAATTTTGTAAATTTTGAGAAGCTGTTGTTGCATAAGCTGTTTGTCTATTGCTTGGTGATTGAAAGAAATCCACATTGGATGAAGTAGGTTGACTATTCATTTGATTATCGACTAGACTGCTTATATTTGGAGATATCAACTGTGAATATACTTGTGGGGATGTGTTCCTAAGACGAATTAGGTTTGGTAGAATTTGTACAATCGGCCACAATGCTTGAGGATTTGTGTATAGAGCAAGAGTTTCAGGTATTGGCCACTGACTTATAAACTCATGAATTACACGATGTACTGGTTCTCTTTGTCTTTCGTCCTATACAAATTCATATGCACGCAGCAGATTAAGCAGAATACCAGGATCGCGGATACAAATTATCCATATTTGGGTTAAAACTGGATGCCCGCCACATGTCGATTAACATGCTAGGATTTTCAACAGCGACTACTAATAATTGTTGAGGGTTCATCGTAGAATACCGATTAGTGTTTTCGCTTGATGTAGATTGCAAAGATTGATGTTTTCGCTTGATGTAGATTGCAAAGATTGATGTTTTCGCTTGATGTAGACTTCAATTATACAAAAGACGAGGATAATCTGCCGATCATAAAGACGAGGCGGAACCGAGAGCTACATTGGATGGCACAGCTTATGGCTGAAAGTCCACATGGGCTAGCATACAGTCCACAACTTAAGTGGCAGGATATAACATGACGCAACATCTAATGTTTTAAAGAAACAAAATTTTTAAAATTTTTAATTTTTAGACTGTCTATATATTGTAGATTTTGAAAAAGCCCTAGAAGCGCGAAACGTCAAGAGAACAAACTTTTTGGTCGAATTTTCCGGTTTTCCTAATTTAATTTCAACTATATATATATATATAATCGTTAAACAAATCAAATCAAGAATCGAGTAACAGCAGCGATTTTTCTTTTATAGCACAATACAAGAGCTAAGCTTTCGGCGTAAAAGCCTTCTTCAGAGTTGTATGTTATTTATCTCAAACTTTTTTTAACGTTTGAGATAAATAACATACAACTCTGAAGAAGGCTTTTACGCCGAAAGCTTAGCTCTTGTATTGTGCTATAAAAGAAAAATCGCTGCTGTTACTCGATTCTTGATTTGATTTGTTTAACGATTTATTTGAAAGCAGCCTCAATGGGCTCTCGAGTTCGATTTGATAATAATATTCAATATATATATATATATATATATATATATATATATATATATATATAATATGCATACACGAGCCATTATTCTTAACTGGTCGGTTTGATATTATCCTCGTGTGGTTGTTTGATTCCTATCAGCATCACTGTACACTACAATCAGCGTGGGTGGACCTCATCAGCAGTGAGCCCACGCCTACATTTCGTGTTTCGGTCCTTTTACTGCTTCTGCTGATTCCTTGTCGCCGAAATGCTGGTTTATATTTGGCTTATATACCAAATTACACAATTAATGTATTTTATATTTGGTGTGGGCGGTAACTAATATTCGCAATTCGAATCCACCACACACCGATTTTTTATTCCGTTCTTATACGAAATGTTCACTGGACAGTAAACCGTAAGCTGTCTTTTTACTATTGTGAATATTGCATACTCGAGCCATTATTCTTAACTGGTCGGTTTGATATTATCCTCGTGTGGTTGTTTGAATCCTATCAGCATCACTGTACACTACAATCAGCGTGGGTGGACCTCATCAGCAGTATGCCCACGCCTACATTTCGTGTTTCGGTCCTTTTACTGCTTCTGCTGATTCCTTGTCGCCGAAATGCTGGTTTATATTTGGCTTATATACCAAATTACACAATTAATGTATTTTATATTTGGTGTGGGCGGTAACTAATATTCGCAATTCGAATCCACCACACACCGATTTTTTATTCCGTTCTTATACGAAATGTTCACTGGACAGTAAACCGTAAGCTGTCTTTTTACTATTGTGAATATTGCATACACGAGCCATTATTCTTAACTAGTCGGTTTGATATTATCCTCGTGTGGTTGTTTGGATCATATCAGCATAACTGTACACTACAATCAGCGTGGGTGGACCTCATCAGCAGTGAGCCCACGGCTACATTTCGTGTTTTGGTCCTTTTACTGCTTCTGCTGATTCCTTGTCGCCGAAATGCTGGTTTATATTTGGCTTATATACCAAATTACACAATTAATGTATTCTATATTTGGTGTGGGCGGTAACTAATATTCGCAATTCGAATCCACCACACACCGATTGTTTATTCCGTTCTTATACGAAATGTTCACTAGACAGTAAACCGTAAGCTGTCTTCTTCTATTGTGAATATATTGCATACACGAGCAGCTATTCTTAACTGGTCGGTTTGATATTATACTCGTGTGGTCGTTTGATTCCTTTTACTATTGTGAATATTGCATACACGATCCATTATTCTTAACTGGTCGGTTTGATATTATCCTCGTGTGGTTGTTTGAATCCTATCAGCATCACTGTATACTACAATCAGCGTGGGTGGACCTCATCAGCAGTAAGCCCACGGCTACATTTCGTGTTTCGGTCCTTTTACTGCTTCTGCTGATTCCTTGTCGCCGAAATGCTGGTTTATATTTGGCTTATATACCAAATTACACAATTAATGTATTCTATATTTGGTGTGGGCGTTAACTAATATTCGCAATTCGAATCCACCACACACCGATTTTTTATTCTGTTCTTATACGAAATGTTCACTAGACAGCAAACCGTGAGCTGTCTTTTTACCATTGTGAATATATTGCATACACTAGCAGCTATTCTTAACTGGTCGGTTTGATATTATACCCGTGTAATCGTTTTATTCCTATCAGCATCACTGTACACTACAATAAGCGTGGGTGGAAATCTTCAGCAGTGAGCCCATGCCTACACTTCGTGCTTCGGTCCTTTTACTGCTTCTGCTGATTCCTTGTCGCCGAAATGCTGGTTTATATTTGGCTTATATACCAAATTACACAATTAATGTATTCTATATTTGGTGTGGGCGGTAACTAATATTCGCAATTCGAATCCACCACACACCGATTTTTTATTCCGTTCTTATACGAAATGTTCACTGGACAGTAAACCGTAAGCGGTCTTTTTACTATTGTGAATATTGCATACTCGAGCCATTATTCTTAACTGGTCGGTTTGATATTATCCTCGTGTGGTTGTTTGAATCCTATCAGCATCACTGTATACTACAATCAGCGTGGGTGGACCTCATCAGCAGTAAGCCCACGGCTACATTTCGTGTTTCGGTCCTTTTACTGCTTCTGCTGATTCCTTGTCGCCGAAATGCTGGTTTATATTTGGCTTATATACCAAATTACACAATTAATGTATTCTATATTTGGTGTGGGCGTTAACTAATATTCGCAATTCGAATCCACCACACACCGATTTTTTATTCTGTTCTTATACGAAATGTTCACTAGACAGCAAACCGTGAGCTGTCTTTTTACCATTGTGAATATATTGCATACACTAGCAGCTATTCTTAACTGGTCGGTTTGATATTATACCCGTGTAATCGTTTTATTCCTATCAGCATCACTGTACACTACAATAAGCGTGGGTGGAAATCTTCAGCAGTGAGCCCATGCCTACACTTCGTGCTTCGGTCCTTTTACTGCTTCTGCTGATTCCTTGTCGCCGAAATGCTGGTTTATATTTGGCTTATATACCAAATTACACAATTAATGTATTCTATATTTGGTGTGGGCGGTAACTAATATTCGCAATTCGAATCCACCACACACCGATTTTTTATTCCGTTCTTATACGAAATGTTCACTGGACAGTAAACCGTAAGCTGTCTTTTTACTATTGTGAATATTGCATACTCGAGCCATTATTCTTAACTGGTCGGTTTGATATTATCCTCGTGTGGTTGTTTGAATCCTATCAGCATCACTGTACACTACAATCAGCGTGGGTGGACCTCATCAGCAGTAAGCCCACGCCTACATTTCGTGTTTCGGTCCTTTTACTGCTTCTGCTGATTCCTTGTCGCCGAAATGCTGGTTTATATTTGGCTTATATACCAAATTACACAATTAATGTATTCTATATTTGGTGTGGGCGTTAACTAATATTCGCAATTCGAATACACCACACACCGATTTTTTATTTTGTTCTTATACGAAATGTTCACTAGACAGCAAACCGTGAGCTGTCTTTTTACCATTGTGAATATATTGCATACACTAGCAGCTATTCTTAACTGGTCGGTTTGATATTATACTCGTGTAATCGTTTTATTCCTATCAGCATCACTGTACACTACAATAAGCGTGGGTGGAAATCTTCAGCAGTGAGCCCATGCCTACACTTCGTGCTTCGGTCCTTTTACTGCTTCTGCTGATTCCTTGTCGCCGAAATGCTGGTTTATATTTGGCTTATATACCAAATTACACAATTAATGTATTCTATATTTGGTGTGGGCGGTAACTAATATTCGCAATTCGAATCCACCACACACCGATTTTTTATTCCGTTCTTATACGAAATGTTCACTGGACAGTAAACCGTAAGCTGTCTTTTTACTATTGTGAATATTGCATACTCGAGCCATTATTCTTAACTGGTCGGTTTGATATTATCCTCGTGTGGTTGTTTGAATCCTATCAGCATCACTGTACACTACAATCAGCGTGGGTGGACCTCGTCAGCAGTATGCCCACGCCTACATTTCGTGTTTCGGTCCTTTTACTGCTTCTGCTGATTCCTTGTCGCCGAAATGCTGGTTTATATTTGGCTTATATACCAAATTACACAATTAATGTATTCTATATTTGGTGTGGGCTGTAACTAATATTCGCAATTCGAATCCAGTACACACCGATTTTTTATTCCGTTCTTATACGAAATGTTCACTGGACAGTAAACCGTAAGCTGTCTTTTTACTATTGTGATCGTTGCATACAAGAGCCATTATTCTTAACTGGTCGGTTTGATATTATTCTCGTGTGGTTGTTTGAATTCTATCAGCATCACTGTACACTACAATCAGCGTGGGTGAACCTCATCAGCAGTGATCCCACGGCTACATTTCGTGTTTCGGTCCTTTTACTGCTTCTGCTGATTCCTTGTCGCCGAAATGCTGGTTTATATTTGGCTTATATACCAAATTACACAATTAATGTATTCTATATTTGGTGTGGGCGGTAACTAATATTCGCAATTCGAATCCACCACACACCGATTTTTTATTCCGTTCTTATACGAAATGTTCACTGGACAGTAAACCGTAAGATATATATAGCTATACATATATATAAGATATATAAAATCCGAGTATTAATATATATATAAGATATATATATATACTTATACATATATATAAGTAGAGTTCTGTATAAATCGGTATTGCTCGAGATTGCGATTAGCAATTCTTTCCTTATGTTTGTGTGAATGTTTGAATCGAGCATATTCTTTAGCCTGCAAACTTTCGTCACTCCTAGACGGTCATGTGATAGCCGGCAGCCATCGTCAGTAAGATGAACTATCACACACCGTTTCGGCTGCCACTGTGACATTGTGAAAATGCATTTCCGACATATAGCTTTAATTGTTGGTGACGTTATCTCTTAAATCCTACAATTTGCAATGCAGACCATCATTAACAACCAGAAGATCAAACTTTCGGATGCTTGACGAATCAAACTTTCGAATCGAACATATACTTTAGCCTGCAAACTTTCGTCACTCCTAGACGGTCATGTGATAGCCGGCAGCCATCGTCAGTAAGATGAACTATCACACGCCGTTTCGGCTGCCTCTGTGACATTGTAAAAATGCATTTCCGACAATTTGATCCTCTGGTTGTTAATGATGGTCTGCATTGCAAATTGTAGGATTAAAGAGCTAACGCCACCTATATATATATATATATATATATATATATATATATATATATATATATATATATATATATATATATATATATATATATATATATATATATATTTGTTACGGCATTTTCTAATCGGTGTGACTCAGGATTGATAAAATCAATTCTTTCCATATATAAATGTAGATATTAACTAACCGAGCCAAATCAAAAACAAAATGACAAAATGTATATTTTTTAAAGCTTTCGGCGTGAGCCTTCTTCAGTAATTTACTAATCTAAAATACTCAAACCAAGCACACAGCCAAAACTGCATAAATTTGTAATTGTGATCGAACATTCTAGAACATTCTAAGAACATACCTATAGTCTAAATGTGTGCTCAGTATTTAAGCTGAGATCTGTCATAAGTTGACCTATCCAGTAGTTCTCTGTGTTTTTGCGAGTAATATCGTTACTGATTTGTGCAATTAGTGTGGTATTCATTACATGATCTGGATTTTGAATAATATGTCTTACCGCTCCATCATTGTTTAGCCTTTTAGCAGCTATATCAGATCGTCTATTGTTAGCACGTATATTAAAAGTAGATCCAGTTTGCCCAACGTATTGTGCTTCACAGTTGGCACATTCATGTAAGTATATTGAACCTCTGGTTTTGCAATTTAGCATTCCTTTGACTTTATATGTTGAGTGAGTTATGGCACTAGTGAACGTCGACTTATTGCTCATTTGTTTGCAACATTTACATCTTGCCCCACCACATGGGCCACTTTGGTTACCTAGTTTCCGTGATCTATGTTTTATCATATCATTGATTGATTTTCCTGCGCGATACGTAATTGTAATGATAAACCAAATAAGGCTTTATTCAACAATCTAGAATATAGTTATACAATATGATTACATGTTAGATTATCACAGTCTTCCCCGATTATATAATCGTCTAGGTACTTCGGAGTTCTTCTATCCCTAGGACTACGCCGTAATTCTTGAAGTCTGTTATGTTCGACTTGTTGATTCTCTTCACTCCGATAGTTACCGATTCCAACTTGTGTAATATTATCAGCTCCATTCAATGATTGTCGTGATACGATTGTCGAGTCGGTTTTTGAATGCATGCCGTCTCCTTCTGATGTCCGATCAATCAGTAGCATATCGTTATCTATGTTAGAATTTGTAATAGGGTACCTGGTCAGTCTTCTTACGGACACATTCATCTCTTTCCCGCAAGGTTTCCGAATAGTAGCGTAGTTACCATTTGATTGTAAGATTTCAGCCTGCGAAAACGACGGATTTGATTTAGACATTGGATTCTGATTTAAAAGCACGTTTTCACCTGTTCCCAACCATCTCGGAACGATACATTTGTTACAAGAATTCCTTGGGAAAGAAAATAGTCGTTGATGTGGAGTCTCCCCTATCGCGGTACACAGTAAGCTGCGCAAAGATGACAAAACCAATGGCAGAACAAATTCCCATTCCGCCAGTGTTTTCCTGTGAGTTTTGAGGGCGAGTTGGGTTGTCTTCCAGATTATTCCAACGAATCGTTCGGCCTGTCCGTTACCACGTGGGTTGTAGCACGAACTGCGGGTGCAGCTAATACCGCGAGAATTTAGATACGTTCGGAATTCGTTGGATTGAAAACATGTTGCTTGGTCACTGTGAACGTTGGCTGGGTAACCAAAAACACTGAAGATTTGATTCAGGCAATTGATGACTGATATAGAAGATGTATCCTTACACGGTATGGCGAACGGAAAGCGAGAATATTCGTCAACGACACAAAGGAGATATTTGTTTTCTGTAGTTGATGTCAATGGGCCTTTAAAGTCAATGCTTAGCCGTTCAAATGGATGCGTAGCCTTGATGACATGTGCTGTTTCTGGTCTAGCGTATCGAGGCTTCAATTCGGCGCAAATTTGACACGAAGAGACAACGTCCGCAACGTCACTTTTGTCAAAAGGTAACTCATGCGAACGAACGTAGTGAAGTAATCGACTGACACCCGGATGACACAATGAATTATGCAAGATCTTAAGATCATTAACTGTTTTGCAAGACGAACATGTTATCCTAGACATTGCGTCAGCAGCTTTATTTGATTGTCCGGGCCGGTATTCAATGCCAAAATTGTAAGGTGCAAGTTCAATTCTCCATCGAGCGATTTTGTCACTTTTTATGCGATTCGACAGTTTTTGATCAAACATAAATGACACTGACCTCTGATCGGTTTTGACAATGAAATAGCGTCCTAGCAGGAAATGCTTCCAATATTTAAGAGCTTCCACAATCGCGTAAGCCTCCTTTTCCACACTCGACTGTCGCAACGCTGTTTTAGGCAAGGATCGTGAATAGAAGGCGACGGGGCAGTTGTTTTGACTGAGCACCGCGCCGATAGATGAATATGAGGCGTCAGTTTCAACAGTCAAGGAAAGATCCGGATTGTAAGCACATAAAAATGAATTCGAGATTTCCGACTTTATTTCTTCTATCTGTCGGATGACAGCACGATCGAGGGGAAAATCTTTCGATTCTACCAGTGGGCGTATCTTTGCCGAGAAAGAAGGGATCCACCTCGAATAGTAAGCGAGCATACCGAGGAGTCTCTGTAGTGAAGTGTGATTTTCCGGAATCGGGTAAGTAAGAAATGGCTTAATTCTTTCAGTGTCAGGTTTGATGCAACCATGTCGAATATGGTAGCCCAAAAAATTGAGTTGTGTCTTGCCCAAACGCGACTTTTCCGGAGAGAATTTGATGTTGAGCTGATTAGCGATGGTCGTTAGACGATCTAGTCTTTTGTCGTGTTCATCAGTGCTATTTCCACACACGATGATGTCATCTAAGTAAGCAAATACTCCTTCAAGTTGATAGTGTTCGATGAGGTTATTCATGATTCGTTGGAAAGCAGAAACAGCATTTGTAAGTCCAAAAGGAATTCGCTGGAATTCGTACAAACGTCCTGATGCTTCGAAAGCCGTGTATTTTTTATCTTCCTCCAGCAATGGAATCTGATAGTAAGCACTGGAAAGATCGAGCGTCGAAAACACGGAATGTGTTGCAATCTTCGAAATGAGGTCATCGATATTAGGAAGAGGGTAGGCATCCAAAGATGTGAATCGGTTAATAGTTTGCGAGTAGTCGACAACCATTCTCTGTCTACCATTCCTATTTGTAACAACAAGAACCTGTGAGCGCCAAGGCGATCTGCTTTCTCGAATAATGCCGGATTTGAGTAAGTTAGCTACTTGGCTTCGAATAAACTCGGCGTTTGATAGTGTCTGTCTTCTTGATTTCGTGGCAACTGGAATGAGATGTTTCGGCAAATTCGGAAAAAGTGTTAATGGCTGGATTTTTATGGCAGATGCTGGAGATATGTTAGCGAGAGTTAGTCCAGGCAAATTTCCACCGAATGGGAACGTTATGAATTCATGTTCCTTCATGAATTCTCTGCCTAATATGGCATCAGCGCATAATGACGACAACAATGAAAAGCGGCAGCGTGGATAAGTATTTTTATTCAACTCAATGTTTGTTGTGCACTGTTTTGTAATTGTGGCCCAAGAGGAGGAGGACGCCATATAAACTGTTTTACAGCAAGATGTGGTTGTCAGTTGTAATTTATGTGCGATATTCGTGTCAATGAAATTTTCTGAACTGCCCGTATCTAGAAGACATTCGATTTGTTGACCATTGATTGTAATGGAAGTCAATGAACTTGGATCCTCTAAGTTGGACATGGAACATAACGCCGATGAAGTCGAGGTGGAAAATTTTAATTTTGATTGACAGACTTTGGCAAAATGACCATGTTTAGAACAAATGTTGCAAGTAACGTCTCTTGCAGGACACTTACTGCGGGGGTGATAATGATTACCGCAAAAGTAACAGCGTTTGGTAATTTTGTTTCGCAAGGCTGCGTTAATCGATTTGTCATCATCGAATTCGGAATGGGAGGGTTCGTTATTGTTGTCCGCTGAAACCGATGCTAGCATTGATCTTGTCTCGTCATTTGAAGTAAAAACGGCTGCTTGTTGTTGTGCGGCCTCTAGAGATGATGCCATTAAAACAATTTCATCGAAGTCAGTTTTATTCGATTCGAGTATCCTCTCACGTATATAAGAATTGAGTAGACCATGGACGAGGGCGTCAATGATATGGCTTCGACGGTTAGTTGCGGCATCGACATCTTCAAAATTACACTTTGTTGCCAACTCTTCAAGTTTTCTCACATATTGCTGGATATTCATCGTTTTATCTTGACGACAAGTATGCAGTTGAAATCTATTAAAAACCGCGTTAACTGGCTTCTGAAATTGCTTATCGAGTATATTTAAGGCTGAGTCGAATGTTCTAGAATCTTTGATCAGTAAGTAAAGTCTTGATGACAGTAAGTTAATGAGTACAAATCGTTTCTGGTCATCTGTTACTGTGACTTGCAACGAGAAAAAATTTTGTAGCTTTTGGCGCCAGTGAATCCATTCGTCTTGACAATCTGATGTGTCTGGATCCAGATTGAAAGGTTGAGGTATAAGAAGTTTATCCATGGAAACGTTGGACGTCAATTGTTGAAAATCCGAGTTCATTGATCTAACATAATATACACAATTGTCGAATAAATTGTAATGATAAACCAAATAAGGCTTTATTCAACAATCTAGAATATAGTTATACAATATGATTACATGTTAGATTATCACAGTAATGCATGGATTAAGTATGTTATATCGAAGTTGTTTTGGAATATTTTGGATGACGATATTTAAATCTTTTTGAAGATTCATTAGAGCGGGATGAAATGTGATGGCAGCAAATAAACGATTTGTTGTTTTATTTGACATAGCTTTTCCTTTTAATAGTGTTTGCTGTGACATTTCCATAATTTCTCTATATTGTCTCCTCACAAGACGATTGTTGTATCCTCTATTTTTGAATTCCTGACACATTATATTCGATTGTTTATAGAATTCATTGTTGGTTGAACATATCTTTTTTATACGTATTAGCTCATTACGAATGAGTAATCGTTTTATTTTGGGAGCATGTGCGCTACTAGCATGTATTAATGATTTTCCTCCTTCAAATTTACGGTGCAAGGTTGTTTGCCAGACATTATTATTGTCTATGTACATTTCAACATCCAAGAATGTCACACGACCATTTATAGGTTTTTCCTCAACAAACTGTAATTCGCTAAATTCATTCAGTGCTTGAATAAATGCATCCAACATTGGCCGTCCATGTTCCCATATCAAAAACACGTCATCTATATATCTAAACCATGCTGATGGTAGAAGTTGTTGTGTCGTAAAAAAACTGTTCTTCTATGCTCGCTACATATAAACCAGCATATGCAGGTGCGATATGACTTCCCATAGCCGTTCCTTGGATTTGCTTGTATAGTTTGTCTTGAAATTTAAACACGTTCGAGCGTAGTACAATTGATATAAAATACGCTGGTTAAGAGCGTAAGCCTCAGACAATTAAGCAAAGTGTCGGAAACGCCTTAATTCACAATGTCACACAGGCAACCGAAACGACCAGTGTCCCTCATTCTACTGATGAGTGTTGCCTGGTACTCAACATTTCGATGCTGAAGTGGTCGTCTAGAAGTGACATGGTGATTGAAAGTCGTGAATCTAAGTCCAGTCTATCAAGCAACAACATTTAGTATAAATGCCGTATTTAGAAAGAAATCCTGGACTGTTGTCTACTCAGCACATCCGTGCACTACTATTATACCTGCCGTATCCATTTAGGATCCAACGAGTGCAGCGACAATTCAGCAACAACCTCTGCCTAGTGTTTAAGGATGGTCCGCACAGCAATTCGATCTGGTTAAGAGCGTAAGCCTCAGACAATTAAGCAAAGTGTCGGAAACGCCTTTATTCACAATGTCACACAGGCAACCGAAACGACCAGTGTGTACCTCATTCTACTGATGAGTGTTGCCGGGTACTCATCATTTCGATGCTGAAGTGGTCGTCTAGAAGTGACATGGTGATTGAAAGTCGTGAATCTAAGTCCAGTCTATCAAGCAACACCATTTAGTATAAATGCCGTATTTCGAAAGAAATCCTGGACCGTTGTCTACTCAGCACATCCGTTCACTACTATTATATATATGTATAAATACATATATATTATGTAATAAATAGTTGCTAGGTCACACGAGGTGACTTTCGCATTGAATACCAGCTACAGAATCCTTACTTTCTTGCGGCTTCTCAAAAAATTGTATTTAGTTACTATCTTATAATATATATTGGTTGATTGAGGTCAAGCTGCGTGCCTAGATTGATAAGGGTACGATTTTATACTTTAATGAAGTGTAGAAAACAGGCAAAGACATTTATAATTTATTTAAACATTTCGTCCTTCTTAGGGACTTCTTCAGTATATTAAACTACTTACAATATACTGACAAAGTCATTATAAAGGACGAAACGTTTAAATAAATTATAAGTGTCTTTGCCTGTTTTCTACACTTCATTAAAGTATATATTGTTAGTATTCTATATCCTCATCAGATCAAGAAATAGAACTGAATTATTCTCTACTGATGAGTGTTGCCGGGTACTCATCATTTCGATGCTGAAGTGGTCGTCTAGAAGTGACATGGTGATTGAAAGTCGTGAATCTAAGTCCAGTCTATCAAGCAACAACATTTAGTATAAATGCCGTATTTAGAAAGAAATCCTGGACTGTTGTCTACTCAGCACATCCGTGCACTACTATTATACCTGCCGTATTCATTAAGGATCCAACGAGTGCAACGACAATTCAGCAACAACCTCTGCCTAGTGTTTAAGGATGGTCCGCACAGCAATTCGATCTGGTTAAGAGCGTAAGCCTCAGACAATTAAGCAAAGTGTCGGAAACGCCTTTATTCACAATGTCACACAGGCAACCGAAACGACCAGTGTGTACCTCATTCTACTGATGAGTGTTGCCGGGTACTCATCATTTCGATGCTGAAGTGGTCGTCTAGAAGTGACATGGTGATTGAAAGTCGTGAATCTAAGTCCAGTCTATCAAGCAACACCATTTAGTATAAATGCCGTATTTCGAAAGAAATCCTGGACCGTTGTCTACTCAGCACATCCGTTCACTACTATTATATATGTATAAATACATATATATTATGTAATAAATAGTTGCTAGGTCACACGAGGTGACTTTCGCATTGAATACCAGCTACAGAATCCTTACTTTCTTGCGGCTTCTCAAAAAATTGTATTTAGTTACTATCTTATAATATATATATTGGTTGATTGTGGTCAAGCTGCGTGCCTATATTGATAAGGGTACGATTTTATACTTTAATGAAGTGTAGAAAACAGGCAAAGACATTTATAATTTATTTAAACGTTTCGTCTTTCTTAGGGACTTCTTCAGTATATTAAACTACTTACAATATACTGACAAAGTCATTATAAAGGACGAAACGTATAAATGAATTATAAGTGTCTTCGCCTGTTTTCTACACTTCATTAAAGTATATATTGTTAGCATTATATATCCTCATCAGATCAAGAAATAGAACTGAATTATTCTCGCAATATTCAAAGTCGCTACGAATGCCCAGTCATCCTATGTGTGACGACAAACTTCAACAACGGTATACGCGGTTCGCTCTAACGGAGCTCATCAGTACTGTGACTTTAATAATCATCAATAGGCACCTTAGCCCACACTTAAACCGTACTCAAAGCTTGACAAGCAGAACTACCCTTAATTTGAATCATCAGAAAAAGTTTAGCATGCGCTCTGTGCATAGCTAAGCGTATTACAGTTTAGCTATGCATCAGGCACTATTTTTCTAATCAAAATGATGCTTTACAGGAACACATTCAAGTGTACAAATATATGAAATATAATTTGTTGTTACACCTGCCTTGGGACACAGCCCGGTGTACTCATAAATTAATCACTATGTTTTCCCCGCAAGGAGGCATAACCTCCTGGCATCATTAAAATGCTGACATATACACCAGGACATTGGAATGCAATGATGTATTTACAAGTTTAGAAGTTTGATTCGGTTATAAAGACTGTGACTTATTGACCTTTGTTTAAGTTAAAATATCTGACCTTGTCAATTGCTGTAGGTGCTTGCTCGATCATTTCCTTGTCACTTATACTCGTATCTATCATCTTTCTCTTCCAACATAAGCTACTCCAAGTAGATCCTAGAAATTTCTCGATATTTCTATTCTCTGCGGAGCCTTACTCAATTCTTCATTCTTTTAACTTTCACTTAACTATCCTTCTCCCGATGATCTCTGTATTCTGTTTGCTTATAAACTTACGACTATCTTTAATCACCTTCTAACTAGTCGACCCAAAGTTTTCAGCGTTTGCGCAATGCTCCCTGGTTCGATTTTGACAGTATTTTTTCAAAGCTTCGACTCCGACACTTTTCGTATGTTTAATCGCTTCCATAAACGTTCTCCCAACTCGCTCACTCTAAATCTTCGTGCTTTTTACCTTACTCTTTACCGTTCCCATCTCAGTCTTATGCGTACTAAACATACTCTCTTTTGGCGAAATCAACTCGAGTTTTCTTCCAACTATAAATCTCAGGAAAATCTTAATTCAATTATTTCACGATCATCTTGTAACATAAATCCTGATGAATTTTCTTTTTATCTAAATCTAAGCTATCTAATTTATCTTCCCTTCTCCATTTGCCCCTTGTATCATATCTTCTCTTCAAATACTTTCCTCTCAGAGCTATTCAATCTTATTTCCGTTTCGTATGATGAAGTCTCTTCAGTTCTTCTGTTATTACCTAATAAAACCTCTCCTTCTGACCCAATTCCCACTCACTAGCTTAAAAACATCTGCTTATCTATTCTACCCTTCCTAACCACATTGTTCAACTTGTCTATCCGCAGCCGAACATTTCCTTCCAACTGGAAATGCGTTACTGTTCGCCACATCCTCAAAAAGCAATCTCTCGACCCCTCACTATCATATTCGTGCGGTCATAGCTTACTTCGCAAACCCTCTTTAAACTCCTTAAGCGTCTTGCTTTCAAGCAAGTTAATGCATATCACTTTTCCTTCAACTCATTTCCTCCATTACAAACCGCTTTTTGCTCTAATCACTCTACTGAAATTGTCCGTCTGAAAGTTTATAAAGACTTACTCATTTCGCGTGATTAACAATTATTTAGTGTCATAATTTCTCTTGATCTATCATCTACATATGATATCGTCGATCACTCGATTCTTCTCCATCGCCTTCGTCATGATTATGGCTTCTCTTTACTCACTGTAGCTTGTTTTTTCATATATATATATATATATATATATATATATATATATATATATATATCAAACCGTACTTTTCGCGTTTGTTCTAACTCTTCTCTTTCCCATCCTTCTTGTATCTCGTCCGGTATTCCACAAGGCTCCGTATTAGGCCCTTTGCTTTTCTCTATTATTCTCCTTGATTTGTCTTCTATTTCTCATACATTTAACTTCCATGTTATGCAGTATGCTGATATCATCCTCATCTATGTTCATTCACCTTCTTATCGTATTCAAGATCTAAGTATTTTTGCTTCCAACTGTCTTGCCTCAATTTTCAATTATTTTTCTTCTCTTCGTCTTACTCTGAATACTAATAAATCCAAAATAATGTAGATCCTTCTTCGAGGGGTGCGAAGTAATGGAAATTGTATTCGGAAAGAATGCTTACAAGCTTGATTGAATCTGAATGATAAGGGCAGTACATGCATTTGGTTCGTAAGCGACACGAGCTTGTAGCTCATTTGCTGTTATTTGTTGTTATAATAATGCGAATGTTGAAATCACCTCGCACAAACAGTTGAAGTGCTGAAAGTGGACAATAAGAATGTCAACTAGCTCATCAAAGAACTTGGATGAATGAAGGGATCATTAATTCGAAAGATTCGGGTGCCAGAAAACACTTTATTTTTATGAGGGAAGGAGTGCAACGGAATCAACGAGATATACTCCTGTTGAATGTAGACGACTGATAGCGAGATCATCGCAATTGGTATGCCAATATTCAGTTATACAGCAAATGCCAAGCGATTGTTGGCAAATGTGTTGAGAAGGTCATTTTTATTTTGGATAGAACAGATGTTGAATAGATCAATGCGATACGATTGATAATCGGAATTTCTTAGAGAAGGGGGCGATTATATAATCGCCCTTTAAGTTGTGGATTATTTTATATAATCCACATTTTTAAGGTGTGGATTATTTATATAATTTACATTATGTGGATTATATAAATATATTTTTTATCTGAAGGGCTACGTATATTAATATGTGCCGAAAAATAATTAACGAATTTTTTGAATTTTGCAGCAGAATCGATCAATTTTCCAGCTAGTAGATGCTAGCAGCATCAGAATAATTTGTTCATTCTGTCAATTTCAAACTAAAATAAAGTTTGAAACAAATAACATGCATTCCAGATTATTCCTGTCAGTTCCAGATTATTCCTGTCAGTTCCAGATTATTCCTGTCAGTTCCAGATTATTCCTGTCAGTTCCAGATTATTCCTGTCAGTTCCAGATTATTCCTGTCAGTTCCGCTCGCTACGCTCGCGGATTGAGCTCAATCTATCGATAAAAGGTCATGCCTAAAAAAGCGCGATCTCAGATCCCGGTTCCTGATCAAGAATCTTCCACATCGGAATGTAATGATGGTTATACCAGCTTTGAAGTTGGATGTGATTCCAAAGATTGTGATGTATGGACACTTGTTCGTGTTAAAATATCCGACCACTCGGTGTATAAACGTAAACATTTCACTTGCGGTTTTTACATCAGTACGACTACTACAGTTATCCTGCTCCTCTACTCCTGTATCACACACGACCACTCACACCAATGCTTTTAGATGTTTCCCTCGCATCAACACTTGACTTCGCATCTTATAATCCCATTATTTAACCTACTCTTTCAAACACTCGTTCAACTACGTACCAAACTTCCATTAATCTTTCTCATTCTAACAATGCTAACGATAAAGCTTTTCATCTCGTACCTCTTCTTTCCTATTCCTCCCCCAATCTAAATAAATCTCAAACTTCTTTATTCTCTTTACGTACTTCTTACTCGACCTCCCCCGTATCACTTCTCAATAATTTACACTCTTCCATCAAAATCATTTCCAGTGACATTTCCGACCAAGTGATTCAACACTCCATTCCTGTCACTCATGCCCCAACCTATCTTAATTCTCCTTACTCTACCTCCCACGTAGCACTTCCAAATAATTTACATCCTTCATCTTAAATCATCTCCAGTCACATCTCTGATCAATCGATTCAACACCCCGCTCCTTTCACACTTGCTCCAACCAATATTAATTCTTTATCAAGCACCCCTGTCATTTCCACTTCTATCTGCTCATCTTCCTCGACTCCTACTAGCTCTGTCTGTCCACCACTTCCACGAAATCGTTTTCCTTCGCGCGATCGCTGTATAATCATATCAAACTTAAAGCTTTCCGAATCTGCTTCTCCACAATCTCGCCTCGATGATGATGCATCTGCTTTCAGGTCTATCTTAGCAACCATTCTTCCTGATGATAACCCATCCCTCTTCAATAATATCGATCCTGTATCCTTTATTCGTTTAAACAAATCTACTAAATCCAATCATCTCAGTCCTCCACTCTTAAAAATCGTTTTCCGACATAGTTCACATGCCTCTTCTGTACTCTCCCAACGTTTTAAACTTCTTACCACTTCATCTACTTGCCGTATCTTTCCTGACCGCTCCCCTTCTGATATTGACAGCTCAATTTAGCTCGCATTGAGAAACATCGACGTGAAACAAACGGCGAGTCATCCTTATCTATACGTCAAATCAACGGAAATTTTCACGTTGTACACACAAGACTAAAAATTCGATGGCGTCTCATCTCTTCCCCTTGTCTTCTTCGCTAATCAATCTCGCTCCTAAGCATACTTTTCGTCTTAGTCTATTCAACACTCGCTCCATTCTTCATAAAGCTGATATGCTTCTCGATATCTTCGATCAATTATCTATCGATATTCTCTGCATTACCGAATCCTGGCACTTTGACTCCGACGACCTTGCTATTCGTCGTCTATGTCGCTCTGGTTGTTCTCTAGTTGAATCAGCTCGTCAAATTGCATCTCATACATCTACTGCTTCTAACCATGGCGGTATTGTTGCCATTGATCGTCACCCAATGTCTTTACGTAAAATCAACGTTAACATCCGTTACACTTCGTTCGAATTACTCATATGCAGATTATCAACGCCTTTCTCTCTGGAACTTGTGATTGTATACCGTCCAGGTTCAGTTGCCACATCACGTATCTTCTTTAACGAACTTGCAAATCTTATGTCTCACTGTTCATTGTCTTATACTCCTTCTTTTGTTCTCGGTGACTTTAACATTCGTCTTGATCGCCCGTCTGACTCTGACTCTATCACTTTAACTAATCTTTTTTCTGATTTTAACTATAAATTACTTTCAACAAGCCCAACTCATATTCTCGGCGGTGCTCTCGACATCATTGCTGTTCCTAACTGCTTCAATGACTATACCTCCTTGTCAATTACTGATCCTGGTTTGTCCGATCATTTCCTTGTCACTCTTACTCTTACTCGTCCCCATCCTCCTTCTCCGCCTTTACCATTATCTACACCAAGTCGACCCTGAAAGCTTCTCAATATCACTATTCTCTGCACAGCATTACTCAATTCTTCACTCTTTTCACTTCCTCTTAACTATCTCTATCCCGATGATTTCTGCATTCTGTTTGATTCTGAACTTACGTCGATCCTCAATAACCTTCTGCCTAGTCGACTTCGACGTTCCCAGCGCTTGCGCCATGCTCCCTGATTCGATTTGAATGTAGTCTTTCTAAGCGTCTAGTCCGTCACTCTTTTCGTATGTATAAACGCTTTCTTAAACGTTCTCCAAACTCACTCCCTCCAAATCTTCGTGATTCCTACTTTTCTCAAAGCCGTTCATATCTTTTTTGGCGAAATCAACTTGAGTCATCTTCCAACTCTAAATCTCATTGGAAAATCTTAAACTCAATTCTTTCACGATCATCTACCCCTTGTAATATAAATCCTGATGAATTTTCTTCTTATCTACAAACTAAGCTATCTAATTTACTTTCCCTACTACCATACCCCCTTGTACCCACTCTTCTCTTCAAATACTTCCCTCCTAGAACTATTCCACCTTTTTCCCGTTTCGTCTGATGAAGTATCTTCAGCTCTTCTGTTATTACCTAATAAAACCTCTCCTTCTGACCCAATACCCTCTCACTTGCTTAAAAATATCTGCTCCTCTATCTTACCCTTCCTAACCACATTGTTCAACTCGTCCATCCGTAGCCGTACATTTCCTTCCATCTGGAAATGCGCCACTGTTCGTCCTCTCATCAAAAAGCAATCTCTCGACTCCTCACTACCATCTTCGTACCGTCCTATTTCACTTCTCCCAACTCTTTCTAAACTCCTTGAGCGTCTCGTTCTTAAGCAAGTTAATATATATCTCTTTTCCTCTAACTTATTTCCTCCCTTCCAAGCCGCTTTTCGTTCTAATTACTCTACCGAAATTGCATGTCTTAAAGTTTATAACGACTTACTCATATCGCGCGATCATAAATTATGTAGTGTCATAGTTTCTCTTGATCTATCGTCTGCTTTTGACATCGTCGATCACTCGATTCTTCTCCATCGCCTTCGTCATGATTATGGCTTCTCTTTACCCACTGTATCATGGTTTTCTTCATATCTATCAAACCGTACATTTCGCGTCTATTCTAACTCTTCTCTCTACCATCATTCGTCCATCCCGTCCAGTGTTCGACAAGGCTCCGTATTAAGCCCTATGCTTTTCTCTATTCTTCTCGGTGATTTGTCTTCGATTTATCATAAATTTAACTTCCATGTTATGCAATATGCTGATGACATTTTCATCTATGCTCATGCACCTGTTTATCGTATTCACGATCTTAGTGTTTCCGCTTCGGACTGTCTTGTCTCAATTTCCAATCATCTTTCTTGCTCGCCTTTCTCTGAATCCTGATAAATCCAAAATTATGTGGATCTTACTTCAACGCCTCGGATTCGAACCTCCCTCCATATCATTAAATTCTACAATTCTTACTACCGTTGATAATCTCGTTTTCCTAGGCTTCCATTTTGACAACCGACTTTCACTTAAACCTTTCGTTAGAGATAAAGTACGCTCATCTACCTTGATACTCCGCAACTTCCGTCAAGTTCGTAGATTGATCGATTTCCCTTCTTGTATGGCTCTCATATCTTCTCTCTTTTTTTCTAGACTCGATTATTGTCTTAGTCTATTTTCCAACTCACCTTAATCCACTCCTCTTCCTTTACAACGCATCATCAACGCAGCCGTCCGAATTCTCCTCCGTCTTCATCGTTTTGATCATACATCCTACCATCTTGCTTCTCTCGATTTGCCTACAATTTATTGTCGTGTTCAAATTCGTCTTCTTATCGTTGCTTTCCGCCTTGTAACTCTTCATACCCCTTCATTTCTCAATCTTCCTTTTCTTGATAATTCTCGTCCTGTTTACTGTTCCTTGCGTTCCTGTAATTCCCTTCTTTTACATGTCCCAAACTACTCTACCTCCTTTGGACTCCGCTTCTTCATTGTGGCTGCTTCTCTATCGTGGAATTATCTACCCATTCATATACGCCAATCAACTTCCTTGCCGTGCTTCATACGACAATACCGATCCCATTTAAACAATTTATCTGCTTGACTTTTTCATTTTTGTTTGTGGACTTGTAAGCGTACAGCTTGTACGCATTTGCCACATTAAATAAATTTGTATTATTATTAATTTGTTTATCAAATATTTAAAAATCGCTCATTTTAATGGCGTAAAATGAACAATTTTAAGGTTTACATCAGCAATCTTCAAAAGTTGGCGGTGTTAAAAATTACAAACAGATCGGATAACAGTCGTTTTTCTTCACAGGAAATAAAGGCAGGGTGATTTCAGACGAGGATTGATCAGGAAAGATTTGACAAGCATATGGCGTGGAGAGGTGTTTATAACGGCGGGAGATGATCTATGTTGCTAGATTATGATTACTCAGAACCACCTTTAAGAGTGGAGGACAAGCTTTAAGAGCGTATTTTCTAATTCATCATCCTCCCCTCCCATTTCTATTTTCTGCGGGGTCCCTCAAGGTTCAGTCCTAGGTCCTCTGATTTTCTTTCTTCTCATTTGCAAGCTCTCTCCGCTCATCAAAACTGAATCCTTTAACGTCATGCAATACGCCGATGACATCATCATCTATGATCATGCACCTGCCCATCTCATACACTATATCGGAATTTCCGCTTACAACTGTCTTTACTCTACCTACAAACGTCTCTCCCATCTTCATATCGTTCTAAACCCTGACAAGTCCAAAATAATGTAGATCCTCATATGTCAACCTAACATATATCATCCTCCTATATATTTTGCCTCACCAATCATTCCCGTAGTCCATTATCTCACTTTCTTAGGCTCCCATTTCGATGATCACATTTCCCTTAACCCCTTCACCTGCCACAAGGTCCGCTAGTCTAACTTAATTCTCCGTGACATCCGCCCTATCCGCTCCTTATCAACTTCCGTACTTGGATATCTCTTCTTTCATCGCTTCCCTTCCCTAAAATCGATTACTGCCTCAGTTTTTCGCCAATTCTCCAAAATCCATCATCCTACCTCTACAACGAATAATCAACTTTACCGGTCGAGTGCTCCTTCGTCTCCGTCGCTTCGACCACACATCCACATATCTTGCCTAACTCGTCTGGCCCACCATACACATCTGCATCTAACTCCGCCCTCTCGTAACTTTTCGTTTCATCGCTGTCTTCCACCCCATCGTTCATCAACATGCCTTTCTTTAGGCGACACTCGCCTTACCTCTCTATCACTGCGTTCTCGTCATTCCCTCTTACTCAACGTTCCCAATTTCTGCAACAACTAGGGTCTCTGATAATTCCTCGTCGCCGCTCCCTCGACTGGAATTAGCTTTCTTTCGACGTCCCCCATGGTCTCTCCTTTATCACATTCAAATACATCCTCCCTTCCCATCTGCTTGACAAATGATTCAGATTTTTTGTCGTGGTCATGTTAGCGTGCGTCGACACGCATTTGTTACGGCCTGACGTCGATTTGTTGTATTTGGACGTGATGATACCGAAAAAATCTATTTTACGTTTCGCTTTATTTTTCTTTTCGTTTGATTCTTTACGAAATCGAAACTTAAAAATTTAAAAATGTTTATCGCTGTTAATTTATCTAGATTATCTAGACTGATTAATATCTATATATTTATATTGATACGTTTTACCATCATCAGCTGCTGAAATGATATCACATCCACAAAGTTCCCCTTCCTTTAAATATAAAAAAATACTCGTATGTTGAAATATCCGTTGTTTACATTCAAATAAATGCTTAAAACTTACAAATTTATATAGTTCAATAGCAAATCAATTAGCCAAATTTATTGCTAATCTTAGTTTAATTTTCTATTTAAGAAAAACATTGATTTTACATATTTCAATTTTTCTAGATGATTACAGTGTCAAGAAGAATTTGGGACATGCTTAAGAGCTTTGTGAGATTTGTTTTAATCCCCTTCTTTAAACATTGCAAAACCCAATGTATTTTTACATAGTAGTTCATGTCTAACTAGAGTTTGTTATTTATATAATTTAATTTACCCTTAAATTCTTTAAGAAATCTAGGAGTTTCCTAATCAATAAATTTAATTTAATGCAATTTTTCTTTGACTTGTAATTTACATTTTTAAACTTAAATTAAAACCTAATTTTATTTCCCCTTATTGGAAC
Source organism: Pomphorhynchus laevis (assembly GCA_012934845.2). Classification (NCBI taxonomy): domain Eukaryota; kingdom Metazoa; phylum Acanthocephala; class Palaeacanthocephala; order Echinorhynchida; family Pomphorhynchidae; genus Pomphorhynchus; species Pomphorhynchus laevis. The sequence continues at coordinate 22,334 of WNNJ02000285.1, read as the reverse complement.
TGTATTTAAATTCTTAAAATTAAATCTTAATTAGCACACATTTTAATTTATTCACAAAAATGAATTTAAAAAAGAAAATTTAAAAATAAAAATTAAATATTATATATATTATGTATAATATTATATATAATTATATAAAATATAATAATTTTGTAATATAATCTTATAGTTATATAATTATATATAACATTTTATTTTAATAATAAATTTTTAATATTTATTATTATAAATTATTATAAATTCTAAATATTTAATTTTTTTTAGAATTTAACGCAGATTCAGTTAACTTTATTTATTTATTTTTTGATACAGATTTGTCAATCTTTTATGTATTCGCTATTACCAATTTTATTTTTATGAATGACTGAATAAAATATCAATAAAAAAAACTAAATAAAATTGATAATATAAATTAAAAGTTATAAGTTACAATACAAGCACCGTGTAGGACATTATAATATTAGGGCATGATGCAATCATTATCATATCACTCCTTAATTAAATTACCTTTTGGCTCATTAATTACACAATCTTGATTAATCAAGATTTTTGATTAAGGTTAATAAAAAGGTTACCATAAGTAGTTGCTTTGTTATCAGGTTTTATATTAAAAAGTAGGGCTTCAGTATATCCGATTCATAAACTAGTTTATAAATAACTGTTTTTTAATTTATTTGGTGGCTTGATTGTGGAGCCGCATACAAACATATTAAACATTATATTAGCAATTTTCCCTTAATTTAGTTCAACATTGCCGGTATGTGTGACGTGAATGATTGTCCACTAGACCTTTTTGACGGATCGAAAATTTACAGTATGCTTAAACTAGTAGACCAAAGGTTAGCTTATATAATCAAACGATTTATTTTATTTTTCTCTAATAGTTGTGAAGTATCATCTCCACTTGAAAATGATAATGTTTACTTACCGGCATTGCGTTTATATCTTTCCTCGAAATTTCCGAATATTTTATCAGAAGAAAGAAAATCCGATACTAACACGGAAGACGAATTGATCATAGCAAAGGTATGTGTCCTTATTACTGTTAATAGTATTTAAAACTGAACTCAAATTTAAAAAAATCAATTTAGATCGAATTCAAAGTTCGAATTGTTGTTTTAGGCTTTGAGTTGTTTCTACAGATTGATTTGGTTCACAACAGCAGATATTTTTAGAGTAATTGTTGTTGAAGTTGTGGAAGTGAATTGATGTTTTGGGCTTAGTACACCTAAATTGTTCAACAACAATTTATTGTAAAAAATAAAAGTAAGACAAGTTTTGCTTGCCAACCACTGATCCGAGTGCCGTGTCTTGAAGGCAGTGTACGAATCAAACTACTCCAAATATCTCGATACTGGGCGACAGACCAGAGTTCTCTTTCAGATAGCCCAAGGCTATCTAAAAAGATATTATAAAAAATTTAATTATAAAAAAATTTAATTATAAAATAATTTAATTTAGAGCAAAAGTTATTTATCAAAAATAATTTATTTTTGATAAATTTAAATGTTTTATTAATAAATATAAATTTGATTAATGTAAGTGAAAAATATATATTTTGTAATAATAAAATTATCAAATAGAGGTAAATTTAATATTGTTCCATTCATCAAATTTACATTGTTTCTATAGATTTAACGAAATTCATCTAATCTACGAAATATTAATTATTTAATATTTAAATATTAATTATTAATTAATATTCAATATTAATTATTTAAAAGTAAATTCTGTTACTATTGAAATCATTTCGTTTATATCATACACCCAAATATTCTGTAAATTACGAAAAAAAATGATAGGCTTAAAGTGCAAGTGCATAAAAATTATGCCCTTAGGCATCTTATAAATATGAATCAGTACTCGATAGTTATAAATACCGTTGCTAGGCATATACGTATTTACCCCAACAGGTATTTCTAATCGTAGATCATAAAATTTGCCATCTACTGGAATATATAGCGCACTATTTTCGTTTATTTTTCAAAAGATAAAAAACCACAACTAGTTGAATAGCTTTAAATATTCTAATATTTTAAGAGATTTTAGAATCCGGGCAATACAGCGTTAGTTTTAATAATAAAATATAAGTTGAAGTATTCGTACTTTTAATTTTTTTCACACAATTTCGCAGAGTTTAAATTAAAAATAAAATGTGTCTAAAGTGGCGGAGCTATTAAAGTTAACTTTCGTTTTAGTTTTCTTTGTTGGTAATAGTATGCGGTCTTAAAAACAAACCCAACGAGTTTATGCACTGGTCTCAGGAAATGGATGAAACATGTCAGAGAAGTTTGGCTATTCTTCTTGATTGTGTTTTGAATATGGAATCAAGCAACGACTGTGCTTATAGGCTTGATCGTCTATTGCAGGAAGATAAACCAAACTTTGAGCATTTGTTGAATACAAATACTATGAATAGTAATACATCTTTTGTTAATTCTTCAATGCTGGACAGTAGTATAAAAAATGGTATAGAAAATCTTCAATGCTAATTCCGATTACCCAACCACCAAGTTTTAAGACGAATATTCTGATCACTTGCTTCAAACAAACCAGCATCTCATGAACATCTCGAATTCGTTGTCCTGCTTACCGACAGGAAGTATACACGAATTTTGTAAACATCAGGTCATTAATATTCAGTTTTTTAAAATCATTGACTTTTATTATTTAAAGACAATAATTTATTTACTTTACGGCTATTTCGTGCGTAAACTACATTTTATACAACAGCGAGTTTGCTTAAAGTGTACTAAAGATGTACCTTTTCACACAAGCAGATTTCCAATCCGCTTGTGGAAAGAATACGTATTTTTATTCACTTTTTAAGACTTTATAGAAGTTTAAAATTAAGGTTGATTTAACTTTTAAACGTAATATGTTATAAATATTTTGTAGATTATAGACGTTCATGATTACTCGTTTAAATAATTATCGGGGAGCTGAATCAAAGCAAATAAGAAATTATTTTTGATATTTCGCTAACTACTGTTAGCATTTTCAGAAAATTACATCTTCAGTAATTTTCTAAAAATTCAAATATAAGTGAAAGCAGCTGCTTATCGCTAAACAACGGCAGCATCTGCCCAAAGCAAATGCAGGTGATCGTTTGAACTTTTAATATAAGCATTTAAATTTTAAAAACATTACAATTTTCTGAAGATGCTAATAGAAGTCAGCGAAACATCAAAAATAATTTCTTCTTTCCTTTGATCCAGTTCCAATAATAATTTATCAATTGTGGATCATTATCAACTATTTAAAATCATTCGACAGTGCTATGGAGCGACTGGTATGCAGTTATCGAGAATTTTAGAGAAAATTAAAATCCTGAAATTATATTACTTAATTGAAACTACATATTAAAGATTAAAGATTACCCGTTTAAAAGATTACCCGTTTATTAGCGAATTTAGAGAATTAAAAGATTACCCGTTTATTAGCGAATTTAGACCAGTCTTTAAAAGATGTTACATGTGATGCTACATATTTTGTTCTTTCTTTTATTAATCGTAAAAATTAAAAGATGGAAATGGAAATGGAATTAAGATGGTATTAAAAAATACAAAATGTATTTATAACTTAGTATTTTTATAAAAACACTAAGTAACTGAATCTGCAATTCTTAATACTTATATCTTAATAATTAAGATAATACCTATCAATCATATCGAATCTGCAAGAAATTAGGTTACTTAACTGAAACTACACATTTTGTACTATGAATAAACTTAAAATTATCTATTTTAAAATATAAAATAAATCATATCATATTATAAAAAATATATAATATAAATTATATATTATATCTAAAATTATCTAAAATTATCTATTTTATTTAAATAGATATTTTATAACCAGTAATTTTTTGAACAGGTTTGATAACTTATTGTTAGATAACTGATTATCATAAAATATATGAATAAGATTACTTTACTAAAGCTATATATATTGTACAAATATAGATATCTTAATATCCAAATAATATAACCTGATATTTTTATTGCTACTCTCTTTTTAATAATATTAAAAGATATAAAAATATCTTATGCTTATAGAGAATTTTTATAATACAGTATTTTGATGAACTGATTAATTGTATATTTTATGCTTTATCGAATAAAACCTTCTTAATGGAATCTCGAAGAAATTAGATCCCTTAACCTATTTATTACATTTATAATTAATATATCAATACATTACAATATTTTTTAAATGTATTTTAATCGTTTTAAGTATTTCAATCAAGTGGAATGAAAATGATTGGGATGCACTATTTAGAACCAATTTTTAATGTATTTATTACCTTTTAAACATGTCGTACTTATATTAAAATAGGTACGATAAACAAATATATTATTTTACAAAACACCTGAATATCAAAAACATAAATTGAATAATTTGCAGCAAACATTTTGCAAAAACGATTTTCAATATCGGTGAATTAATATAACATTGTCGCATTACAGTGTTATTTATGATTATTTGTAAACATTTTATAATTTTAATTTAAATAACCTAAAGTTACTTAAAATGAGACTAATTGAAGAACTAATTAGTCATTCTAGTCGTTCAATGCTATTCTTTATTTTTGTCAATAATCTACTTAATATCTTGAGTTTACACTCACTATTGTACTCAAACGATCGTACAGTTTAAAGTCACGATTGAACTCATACGATTGAAGTGTGCTTGCATGAGAATGCGAACTCGAGATCCTACGCATTATCAAAATGATCAGACCATCGAATTAGTATCACAAGTAAAGAATCTTTGTAAATAAGTTGCTAATGATTTATCTATTCGACGACACACTGATTAGTCATGTTCTATAGTACATGACTAATAGCTGAACAGGTCAAACATTTAGTTTTCTATGTTCGGGACATTAAAAACACTTGTAAATGAATGACGATTCATCAGTCGTTTAAACACTTTCCACTTTAACGCTTTTATTTAGTTGATATGAAATCAACGATAAGTTGATTGTTTAATATATATCAAATTAATTGTTTAACAATTTTATTATAATATTTTATCTATTTAACATTTCCCTTTTATTTGTATTTTTATTTGAAAGATTAAATAAAATGTCTTACTAACAATTGATCTTCTTTGATGTAGATACAGCTGAAAAACGCTCTGATTGATAAGCTAGAAAATATGTTGTGTGATGTTACTTCTGAACGAGATATGTTGACCGATGATCTTCTTGAGTTTAATAATAAAGAACAACAGTTGGGTTAGTTTGTGTGTTTTGTTTTTATTAGATATTTGATTTGAGTCATGCAAATCGCTTTATGTTCAAAACTGTATAAGTAAACAACTGATTTTAATTCTCGTGTTTTATCATGGGATTCTAAATATTTTTGTAATGCGGTAACTAATTAAATTAACAAATTAAATTTTAAATCAATTTTTTAAATACAATTATTAATATGTTTAGTTTAATAGCTAGAAAATATTAATATTTAAAAGATCAAATTATATTTTAAATTAAATGTGGGTTTTATTCAAGTTATTAATTTTAGATTTTCCTGACTTAAAATAATGATAAAAATTGATAATAATTTTAATGCATTATCGTTTTTTGATTAGACTTTATTTACTCTTTCAATTTTAATGATTTTAATTATAAATCAATTTTAATTATTTAATATATTCTTGCTGTAACATTAATAATTTGTAACTTAAACCTTATGTTTACAAATGTAAGATTACTATTTTACTTTAAATCGAAGCCTTTTAACGAAGCATTTTGCTGTAAACTTTAAAACGGGCAGCTCGGAAAAGCAAATATTATTTTTGTTATTAACATTATATATAGCCTATATACCGAAATGAATTGATTGATTTTCATTGTTAGAGCACGAAATTGAATTGCTGAATTCCAAATTAATAGAACACAGTGCATGTGAAGAAATTATCGCTTCCTTGAGAAAGAAACTTGATTTGTCCAATAAAACAAACCTTGATCAACTCCAGAACGCTCTTCAAAAAGAAAAGGACAGTAATCAAAAGCGTAACGAAGCTAGACTGGAAGTGGAATCTTTAATACTTAAAGACGAAAGACAGGTATATCCGCATTCGATGATTATTTTAAAACATTTGTAAATCGAGTTTTTTATGCTAATTCAGTCTGCTCATTCTTATATGTAGATTCATATCTATGGATACGAATCTACATATCTATAGATATCTACATATCTATATTATATTGTAATATTATAATATTACATCCGGACGTGAATTCTAAATATATATAGAAGTTAAGTCCAGATGTAATATAATAATATAATAGATATGTAAATCGCATATGCAGATACGAATATATTACATTGAATATTATATATAAATATACATTCATAAATAAATGAAAATATATGTTATATATTATATAACATGTTATATATTATATATTCATTTTTTAAATATTTATATTCATTAATATTATATATTTTTATCTACAAATGCGCTTTCTTTATTAATTTGATCATAACACTGTGAACTCCATTCCTAGAATGCTTCTAACTAATTGAAATATTTCCACTTGTTCCTAAAAAGTTCCTCTTATTGAGGACCATTTTACGAAATTTAAATTTGTTCATTCATGATATGAACGTTGATTCCATTAGTTGTTGAATGAAAGTTAGTTTTTTTATGTTTCGATTAGTTATTTTTAACAATCACTATCGCCATTGAAAATCTACTGATCTCCAATCAGTTTATTTTTTGATGATTAAAAATGTTTTGGTGTTCATTGAATGTTTTGACAATTTCTATTAATTTTTATATAAAAATTACAAATCTGTGATTATACAAAGTGTTGCTTTATAATTAAAAAACATCATATTTAACACTTAAATATAACGTTGTTAGTTATTCTAATGTCCATATAATTTACATGACTTAAAATTTTTTGACAACTCATATTTGACACAAATATGAGTTTTCAACTTTTAAAGGGCTGTTACAGAATATAAAACGTCTCTTTATGTTGATAGGGCGTTTGCAATGGTTGAAATAGTTATCTGCTCTTGAAAACCAACTTAAGTTTAACTAATTTATAGACTCTAGCCATTATCTGCACAAGGTAAGAGGGAACTGAATATTGTGCTTTAAGATATTTTGACTCACACCGAAGTTTTTATCGATTACCGTAAGTTCGGAACCGTGTTACAGCTCTAGGTGATTTGTTATAATGTTAAACTTTATTACGAATGAGCAATTGAATGCCATAATATGGATAAGCTTAACGTATTGATAAGTTTTTTTTTATCAAAAACTAATTTAGCAATCAGAGATCACATGTCTTAAATTTGAATTATCTTCATCAAAATGTCGAGAGCGGCGATTGACATTTGAATTAGAAGCTGCTGTTAAAAAGATCGAAATGCTTGAACGAGTTAATCGTCAACTATCTGAATATTGTAAAACAACAACTGGTATATGTTACTTTACTGATACATGGTATGCATATTAGATTTTAGCAATAGATTGTGGCAACATATCTACAAGTGAACCTGTGTTAAATATATCATTAAATGAAAATGAATGCCTTCAAAATGAAATTAACATTTGCGAATTGCAAGATAATCTTCGTGATCTCTACAAAAATTGGATTCCGCCCGAGAGCTACAATAAAAATTTGAAAGACCAAAACGAATTATTGCGATCTCTTGAAGTTATGAAGAATGAAAGTATATTAATGATGAAAGAAATAAATGAAAAGGAAATTTCTATTATGAAATTGAAAGAGTTATTAGACAATGAAAAAGCTATTCATCTGCAGAACTTATCCTTAAAGGTTTGTTAAGTTTTCTGCAGCAATTTGTAAAAGTTTAATATTGAGAAGGTAATTGTAAAAATTTGAATTTTGTGTAATATTTATTTCATGAAAACATAAAATTTAATATCTTGACGGTCAATTAAAAAATGTTTTAATTTCTATAATTTACTAAAATATTAATTCTATATTAGGTATCGATTTAGTATTACTAAAATATTAATTATAATAAGTATATTTCATAATATGATTATGTATATTTCATAAATATAATATTTAATCAATATTACAAATTTACGTTTATTTGCATGTCTATATTTGCACGAACCGCTATTCGCATTAGCTGTTCGTACGGTTAGAAAAAAAAACAAGACAATTTTGTGGAGAATCGCGCAGAATTTGTGAATTTGATTATATTTCTGTGTTAGAAATATATCCATCTGTATTTGAAATTTTTATATATCCAGGAACAATTGTATTTTAAATTTTTAAAAATCGAGGAACAATGTATTAATTTCTGGAGATGCTAGCAGTTTCTAGCCAAATATCAAAATAATTTTTATTGTCATTTTACTATACCTGGTAGTTCCTGGAAATTTAAAATACATATCAGGATGAATATATTTCTAATATAATTATAAATAACATTAACATTATAACATTATCCATTCTGGACAATGGATAGTGCTTGATTTGTCGATAAATATCTTTAATGTCTAGTCTTTTAAAGCTAAATTCGTCGTTAAAGTCTTAATAATATGTCTTTCAAAATATGCTGAGCTTGAACACATTTTTAATTATCATAGCTTCATTAACTAAAGGTGTTCATTTTCTTGAACATCTTTAGGATGTGCTTTTGATTGTAAATTTTGTATTATCTTTATTACCATCCAAAGTTAATTGTAAATCAAGAAAGTTTTTACAGTCTCTCCGTTCAAAAAGAAAATTTTAAGGGTTCATGTATATTAATTCAATCTTCAAATTCCGTTAGACTATTTAAGAAAATATCGTCAACGTATCGATACCACACTAATATCACTTTCTTCAATATATCATACTAATATTTAATATGATAGTATTAAATATTAATATTAATATTAATTTTATAGTTGATACTGATCTGCTTGCCTATTACATAGTGACCTATGTAATAGGTCACTATGTGACCTTGCCTATTGATACAGAGTGCTTGCCTATTACCAAGGCAGCGGAACGACGCTTTGCGGTCATGGAGACGAAAATGCTGGGGTGGATAAGCGGAATTACCCGGTATGACCACGTGAGAAATATGGACATCCTACGAAGATACGGCGTCGCCCCTATCGTAAATAAAATGCAAGGGGCCAGACTCCGGTGGTATGGCCACGTGTTGCGGAGTGAAAATTATTCCCTTGCAAAGACCGCCTTAAAGTATGAGATCATAGACAAACGCCCGAGAGGTCGACTCAAGCACCGATGGTTAGATGGCCTTCACACAGATCTCAAGGCTGCTAGACTTCACCCAGACCAAGCCGAAAATAGAGCGAAATGGAGTGCTAAATCTCACATAGCCGACCCTGCCTCAAAGCGGGACAAAGGCTGAAGAATAAGAAGAAGATAGTTGATACTGATCTATTATTAATAAATGATTATTGGAGCTGGATCAAAGGAAGAAGAAATTATTGTTGATATTTCGCTAACTACTGTTGGCATCATTAGAAAATTACTTTTCTGTAATTTTCTAATGATGCTAACAAAGGTTAGTAAAATATCAAAAAAAAATCTTTTATTTGATTCAGCTCCAATAATTCCTTATCAATAATAGATCATTATTAACTATTTAAAATTATCAAATTATATATTAATATTATCATATTAATATATGACATTTTAATATGTCATATTTGTCTATGTATTTGGCTGGCATAATTCGATGCCATCGGTATACACATTGAAGTGCCTGTAATTTGTCGAAAGTATTCTACTTCGAAAAATAACATGTTATTATTCAAAATAATCTGTAAGGAATTAACAATTAAATTTATTTACGATTGTGGTCAAGAACAATAGCTAATTAATTCCTAGCAAGCATGCACATCATCACGTTGTGAAATGAATGTATAAAAACTAGTAACATCTGATGTAACTAATATCATACCTTCCGTTAGATGGTTTGTAAGAACTTGCAAACCATATTACACATCATATAAATATATAATTTTCTTTTTTCTAATAGAACGTAATATTATTAAATCTAAGAAACTCTAGTCACTCCGGAAGTTGAAGCTGTTTGAATTTAAAATATACAAGAATGCACATTTTAGTAAAGGAAATTTAGAAAGCGAAGTTTTAACATTTAATTTTTTATTTCCTTTGCCGAATAAAATTGTCGTTTTCTTAAATTTTAGGATAAGGAAATTAAAGACCAACAAAAACAGATTGACACTTTGAAGACATCCATAAAGAATGTATGTATTTGATATTTTACGTTGTTTCTTAAGTCATGTTTCGGAATGCATTAAATCCAATATAAGTTAGAATGTAAGTAATTATGTAAAGGTAATAAAATAAAACAAATATGTTATTTATATAATATACCATTTAATTATATTATTTAATTCTATTATGGTAAAAAATATAATATTATTTAATTTTATTATGATATAAAATATAAATTAAAGCTTTCCTCGTGCTTTTCTCAAGGTTATGTTTCTTTCAATTTATGCTTGAATCAAATTTTCAAAATTGTAAAATTTTTTATTTTTATCGATTTCGATTTGATTAAAATCGACAAATCATCAACAAATAATTAATGAATTGTTTTGATTTTCCTTTAAACAATTATTGATTACGCTATGATACACAATGTGGCATTATTGATTATTTATCGATTTCGATTTGATTAAAATCGACAAATCATCAACAAATAATTAATGAATTGTTTTGATTTTCCTTTAAACAATTATTGATTACGCTATGATACACAATGTGGCATTATTGATTATTTATCGATTTCGATTTGATTAAAATCGACAAATCATCAACAAATAATTAATGAATTGTTTTGATTTTCCTTTAAACAATTATTGATTACGCTATGATACACAATGTGGCATTATTGATTATTTATCGATTTCGATTTGATTAAAATCGACAAATCATCAACAAATAATTAATGAATTGTTTTGATTTTCCTTTAAACAATTATTGATTACGCTATGATACACAATGTGGCATTATTGATTATTTATCGATTTCGATTTGATTAAAATCGACAAATCATCAACAAATAATTAATGAATTGTTTTGATTTTCCTTTAAACAATTATTGATTACGCTATGATACACAATGTGGCATTATTGATTATTTATAGATTTTGATTTGATTAAAATCAACAAATCATCAACAAATAATTAATGAATTGTTTTGATTTTCCTTTAAACAATTATTGATTACGCTTTGATACACAATGTGGCATTATTGATTATTTATCGATTTTGATTTGATTAAAATCGACAAATCATCAACAAATAATTAATGAAATGTTTTGATTTTCCTTTAAACAATTATTGATTACGCTATGATACACAATGTGGCATTATTGATTATTTATCGATTTCGATTTGATTAAAATCGACAAATCATCAACAAATAATTAATGAATTGTTTTGATTTTCCTTTAAACAATTATTGATTACGCTATGATACACAATGTGGCATTATTGATTATTTATCGATTTCGATTTGATTAAAATCGACAAATCATCAACAAATAATTAATGAATTGTTTTGATTTTCCTTTAAACAATTATTGATTACGCTATGATACACAATGTGGCATTATTGATTATTTATCGATTTCGATTTGATTAAAATCGACAAATCATCAACAAATAATTAATGAATTGTTTTGATTTTCCTTTAAACAATTATTGATTACGCTAAGATACACAATGTGGCATTATTGATTATTTATCGATTTCGATTTGATTAAAATCGACAAATCATCAACAAATAATTAATGAATTGTTTTGATTTTCCTTTAAACAATTGTTGATTACGCTATGATACACAATGTGGCATTATTGATTATTTATCGATTTCGATTTGGTTAAAATCGACAAATCATCAACAAATAATTAATGAAATGTTTTGATTTTCCTTTAAACAATTATTGATTACGCTATGATACACAATGTGGCATTATTGATTATTTATCGATTTCGATTTGATTAACATCAACAAATCATCAACAAATAATTAATAAATTGTTTTGATTTTCCTTTAAACAATTGTTGATTACGCTATGATACACAATGTGGCATTATTGATTATTTATCGATTTCGATTTGGTTAAAATCGACAAATCATCAACAAATAATTAATGAATTGTTTTGATTTTCCTTTAAACAATTGTTGATTACGCTATGATACACAATGTGGCATTATTGATTATTTATCGATTTCGATTTGATTAAAATCGACAAATCATCAACAAATAATTAATGAATTGTTTTGATTTTCCTTTAAACAATTATTGATTATGCTATGATACACAATGTGGCATTATTGATTATTTATCGATTTCGATTTGATTAAAATCGACAAATCATCAACAAATAATTAATGAATTGTTTTGATTTTCCTTTAAACAATTATTGATTACGCTAAGATACACAATGTGGCATTATTGATTATTTATCGATTTCGATTTGATTAAAATCGACAAATCATCAACAAATAATTAATGAATTGTTTTGATTTTCCTTTAAACAATTGTTGATTACGCTATGATACACAATGTGGCATTATTGATTATTTATCGATTTCGATTTGGTTAAAATCGACAGATCATCAACAAATAATTAATGAAATGTTTTGATTTTCCTTTAAACAATTATTGATTACGCTATGATACACAATGTGGCATTATTGATTATTTATCGATTTCGATTTGATTAAAATCAACAAATCATCAACAAATAATTAATAAATTGTTTTGATTTTCCTTTGAACAATTGTTGATTACGCTATGATACACAATGTGGCATTATTGATTATTTATCGATTTCGATTTGATTAAAATCGACAAATCATCAACAAATAATTAATGAATTGTTTTGATTTTCCTTTAAACAATTATTGATTACGCTATGATACACAATGTGGCATTATTGATTATTTATCGATTTCGATTTGATTAATATCGACAAATCATCAACATATAATTAATAATTTGTTTTGATTTTCCTTTGAACAATTATTGATTACGCTATGATACACAATGTGGCATTATTGATTATTTATAGATTTTGATTTGATTAAAATCAACAAATCATCAACAAATAATTAATGAATTGTTTTGATTTTCCTTTAAACAATTATTGATTACGCTTTGATACACAATGTGGCATTATTGATTATTTATCGATTTTGATTTGATTAAAATCGACAAATCATCAACAAATAATTAATGAAATGTTTTGATTTTCCTTTAAACAATTATTGATTACGCTATGATACACAATGTGGCATTATTGATTATTTATCGATTTCGATTTGATTAAAATCAACAAATCATCAACAAATAATTAATAAATTGTTTTGATTTTCCTTTGAACAATTATTGATCTTCGTTTATTATTATCTTCGTTTGTTCTTAGAAAGAAGAATATATAAATGCTCTTATCAAGCATAAAGATGACTTTGAGGCATATTATCAGAAGCACAAAATCACGTCTGAAAAGGTATTTATTTTATATATATTTTTTTAATCAAAATTTATAATTATTTCTTAAAACCCAAAATTTATACAGGAAAACAAAATTTTCCTGTTTTGATTTACTTTGTATATGGTTCTCTTAAATTGTCATTTTGAATTGATTTTGTTATAACAAATAACTAGCCATTAAGAATTTTTATTATATCGTAATGTTTGGTTTATAAGGTTTAATTTAAAGTCAACTAAATCACTTCGACGATAAGTTGATGTGATTAGCTATACATAATAGGTGTGAATAATCACATGGACAGTGTACGGATAATTGTTTTAAAGAAAAGTGCCTATGCTCAATAGATACTTTCAATTATTAAATTAAATTTCAAATTAAAAACAACCGCATTCGTTACTGGTTATTTTAAAAATATAGATATTTTGAATATTTTCATTAAATGTATATTTTACAATCTAAAAATATATTATATTAAAAATAGTATATTCAAAAATATTTTTTATAATTTTTAATGTAGAGGAAGAAAAAGTTGCAACAAAAATATAACTTTCTCTTGCGTTTTTTTTTCGATTGCGTGTTTGTGTAAGAAAAAGTCATAAGCGTTTAGTATAATTATAATAATATATATAATAAATAGCATACAATATACGGAATTCACGGGATCAAATACACGAACAAATTCCTGCAACGAGGCTAATATCAAAGTAACTTTGGAATTTCATAATACAATCGAGGTACTGTACAGACTGAATATTCTTGGATTTATATACATATAATCGTTGCCTTGCTCTGCTCGGCGACGTAATCACCTCATTCGATACAGTGGATTAATAACATCTGGAAAGTCATTTACGAGGACCCGCCATTGACGGTTGATTGCAGTCACCAAACCTCAACAGAAGTCTTTAGTGACGATGGCAGCAGAAACCCCCGGCTTTGCCACCAACAAATACGCTGACTTTGTTAAGGAGAGGAAGTATCAGCGTAAGATGGAAGAAGCGAGTTATTGTTTCTCGTCGGCATTCATCGAGACATATGGAGGTTGGAAGGTCCGGGAAATAGTTCCAATGAGCATCCGTTGCACTAATGAGGGAGAACCCCAAGGCGATTATGAATAGCCTGGATGAGTTTGGTAGGTCACTTCTATAAAGGGGCGTTGGACTTTGTAGCTATCCTGTTCCACGGTTCGATTCACCCGATCATCTCATTCAAGTCACTCCTAATAAGCAACGTCTTCCAAACCACTTGAGCCTTATTCGACAACGTGCGAATGATTGCGATTCGCGTATTAAGTATGACGTATAATTAGACGGAAAAGGCAGTTCGAACTTGGAAAAGGTGTTATTCTTGAAGACTCGTCGAAGCCGCACACAATAGGGTATGCCGTAAAAATGTCCTGCTTGGCTAATGGTTATCGACTCCTGACTCATCTCGACTATCGAATAAAACCAAAGGTCCAAACGAATAGGGCTTGATTCATTCGCGTCTGCAGTTCAACTTCGAATCTTTTCATTCAGTGGCATCTAGGCGGCAGTCAGGCATGTCACGCTCTCAGCGCGAATCGTCTAACAATACAGATAAACACAGTCAATCAGTAAGCTCGACACACGTGGATCAAGTAAAAGACTGCATCGACCAGCTAACGAATCAACAACAAAAATTACGAAAACTGTTCAGGATCACGTGTTTAACACTCCCCACCAATTGCAGATGGGCGTAATATTCAAATCGAACACACAGAGCCAATTATTTCTCATCATGTCATGAATAGCTTTGAGCCATCTCTCGCCACTGAGAACATAACTAAGACTGATGTCGCATTATATGGGCAGACGTATCGACATATGCTACAAAAGGCCGCTACACGAATGGAGAGAAAACGACCAGAATACGATAAAATCTTGTCACAGAATGGCGAACATTGCGAAATTGATGTCGAAAGCGTTAGTAGCTTTCAATCCGCAATAGGACAAACTCGACTCTTGCTCTCGAAAAAGATGCGTCAATTTGACAGTCTACGGCAGGCCAACGTTAGCGGACCTAAGGACCCATCTGAGCACACTCCATCAACGAGGATCTAGCTGGCTATTGGGATATGGTTATGATCCAGATCGACAAGTGTCTAAATATGTTTAATTGCATTGATCGACCTTGCGATAATGTGCGAAAACCCCAAGTTGATCCGGATTTTGATGCATCAGCCAGTAGCGCCAGCAATAGGCCAAGATTCGCAGGAAAATCCTCACATTCATTACTTAAGACAAAGCCGATGAGTGCTTCATCTTAGCGTCGTCCATCTGCTAATAAACGTAATGGTCAAAACTGTGAGTCCGACAGTTATGCCAAGAACTAAAATACATAATTCCTTGCGGGCGAGGCTTCCCCGCGACTGAGAGAGCTGATTAGGCAAAAGGCGAACAGCATCTTAATCAACGGTGTCAAGTGCTTATGCCAAAGTGCTTTGGACGTGAATAAACTCAACAGATCTACTAGAAACTATTTCGGGACACCCCTATTTAATGTTAACGAAATTCGCGTTTTGATTTAATCTTCAATCGGCTCACCACATCCTTGTCAAGCTCAGCAGCGGCTTATTTGAAGACAGCACTTGAAGTTCCAAGACGAGGGTATTCTCACGATGATCTACACCGCTATGCACACGATGAAGCGGGTAGTCCTGCTGATGCAGAATTTCAAACATTCATTGATTTCCTTTTTTATTGCTACATTACATAATGTTTGAAATTGTATAATGATTTTTATTTTCATTGATTATTTACGCAATAAGCAATTATTTTCTTAAATAAGCTTCACTCCAATATATGTCAAGTATTTAAATATTTAATAATTTAAAATGCAACTATCTTTAAATTGAAGATGTTTGACTGAATTGAAAATATAATGGTTATGTAACAGCTACTAGATTAACATAGATATGTATAGAAATGTTGTTTACGTAAAACGCTTTCTCATCGAACGAAAAATTATACTTTTTCATTTATGAATTAAAAACATCTTATACAATATTTACATAAGAATATTACAAAGACCATTTTGCAAAGAATAATCTATTTGAATCTAACTGTGTCCATTTTATATCCATGTTATGAAGGATATATTATATCTACTTGATAAAGGATATTTGAATATAACTGTGTTCTGAGAACATGGAATCTTCAATAGGTAAAATGTTATGTTCGTTTTTTCTCGTTGGGTATTCGACCTTTCTATTAGCCTTGAAATACGAATTATTTTAAAAACAAAGTCTCCATCTGATTGGATGAATTCTAGCCATTGTTTTGCATTTTTGACCACATTTTGAAAATTTTAAATGTTTGGTAATAATTCATTATTAATAAAGAATTATTGGAGCTGGATCAAAGAAAGGGGGGGGGATTTTATTTGATATCAAATATATTTTATTTGATCAATAGATGATCATCTATTGATCGTTAATGAATGCTAGTCAATATGACGCCTTTCTATTAAGGTGTACTTAACCATATAAATCTATTTATTATAACGTTTCTGCTCTTTTCGAGACTAAGCTCTTTGTTGTATCAATGATTTAGTTCATTATTTAGAACAATTATGTTCTCATTTTTTACTAACTGTTATTTTCATACCAATTTATTATTTTAAATAGTTAATAATGGACGATTTTTAATAAAGAATTATTAGAACTGGATCAAAGAAATAAGGAAAATTTTATTTGGTATTTTCGCTAACCTCTGTTAGCATATTCAGAAAATTACCCAAAGATGATAAATTACCTGAAAATTACCTCTGCTATTATTTGCAGTAATTTTCTGAATCTGCTAACAGAGATTAGCGAAATATCAAATATAACTTTCCCCTCTTTTTAATCCAGCTCCAATAATTATTTATCAATAATAGATTAAATAGAATTGTCTGTCTTTCTTTGGTACAGCTTTAATAATTATTTAACAAATTATTATATTGAACAATTTATTCCAATGTTTAAATTACTTAACAGTAACTTAATTTCTGTTACTTTATCTTATAATTTAGACCATTAAAGATCTCGAAGAAAAACTATCAAATGCTCATGCATCCGCAGTTGTTAAGAAACCAGTTTCGTTTACTGTTAATTTAGATGATACATCTCATAAGAATAGAACGGCAAATCATTTATCCACATTTAGTGAACCTTCACGTAAGCTAAATTTTCAATTTAAAAAAATAAAAATTTTAACTAAATTTTCAATTTAGTTAAAATTTTTATTTCGTTTTATAACTTTCCAAATTTTAATAATATATTCAAAAACAACAACTTGCAACATTTAAAATTAGAATGCCGCGTTTTATATTAGAAACTATCCAAAATTAGTTTATCTGAAACCGAAATTAAATCAAATTTATTTGATTTGAATTGAAATTATTTTAATTTTTAATAATAAAATCATTTTGTCACTCATAAATATTATTAATATTTACAAAATATGATTTTCACCTGCACTGTTTTACATGCGAAGTATTTTTATGGAGAAGCTTCTAGTTGCGGAAAAAAATCGATTTTAATTTATCAGAAAATTAAAAATTTAATAAAAACCACATTTTATACACATAATTTCATAATTATGTGTAATTTTCATAATTTCATACACATACTGTGTATGAAATTATCCCTGACACGAATATCAGATCACGTTGAGACGTTAAAGCAATTTTTAGTTAAATTTAATATTTTAATTAAAATTTTAAATAACTCGAAATTTTTTATTACTACCCCACAATGTTTTTGCGTTTTTGGATACAGAAGTATTAATACTACCTAAATCCAAGTTTTTTCCTCAAATCGACTTGATTTCAGATTAATAATCCAACTAATTTCATTATCATAAATCTAATTTCATTAGTTCGTTTGTTGAAAACAAAGGAGGATGTAATCTTATTCCTATAGGTGAACTTATTTTAAACTTATTAAAAAGGCACAATGATTGTCGAGAAGGAAAAAGGAAAAGAAGGTAAGTTGCAATTAGATTAGAAGAGGATAATAGTGTGGAAGGAAATAAAAAGGAGGGTTGACCTCAGTGGAAAATGGTGAAAGCGGAAGCATGTGATTTGTTTATTATTTTAGAGTTTTGTCTCAAAAATGTAGTTTTTGATTTATTATTATGGAGTTTTTTTTATTATTTTAGTTTTTTATTATTTTAGAGATTTGTAAAAACAACAAATAATCACAACATTTACACTATTTCCATTATAAAACGTTCCATGTTTAATTGATTTGAATAAAAATTTGGATTGAGGTATTTTCAAAATTTCCGTATCCATAACTGATGAAACATTGTGGGGTATTAATGGGAAATTTGGAGCATTTGAAAAAATGCTCCAAATTTGCTCCAAGCATTTGGAAAAAATGCTTCAAGCATTTGGAAAATTTAAATTTAAAGGTTTACTAAAAAATTAAATTTAACTTAAAATTGCTAAAACGTCTCAAACCGATCTGATATTTGTATCAGGGATAAAATAAAATTGAATTATATGTGAAACAGCGTTAGTATAATATATTTAATGTATATATAACTATATAAATATATACTAATATATAAAATATATAAATATAAATTTAAATATATACTAACAGTGTTAGTATAATATAATCAATATTTTGCTATTTAATCATTTATTTGTAATTTAAATTTATTTAAATTATATTTATTTTTCAATTTTAAACATTTATTTGTAAACAGCAAAAACACGCCTAATGGGAAATGCTACATTAAATTAATAATAAAATTATTTGATTTAATAAAACTATTTCTGATTTTACACTAAATAAACTCCCTATACAAGGAAATTTTATAGAAAAGCAAATAATCGAAATCTTATTGAAATAATTAAACAAATAATTGAAATAATTTTAAATGAAATTGTTCATTTCAATTGATACAATTGGTTTTACTCAACAATCTAGAAAATTCACAATATTTCCGCAACTAGAAGTGTCTTTATAAAAATACTGCACACGTGTAAGAGTGTGGTGAAAACCATATTTCGCAAACATTAATTTTAAAAAAGCAAAAATAAGCCTAATGGGAAAGGCCCTATTTATGGATTACTTAAAAACTTCGCTGTCTCATATACAACAGATACGTTATAAAACGCGTGAAATTGTTCATTTCAATTGATACAATTGGTTTTACTCAACAATCTAGAAAAATCACAATATTATTAAATCAATATTATTAAACCAATGAACTATACATTTGCAAGTGTTGTTCATATGTCAGTGCATTATCGTTCAATGCATGAGCATCATGCATTGAGAGGCTGCTATAGATCATTCCTTAAATAATGACAACAAAATAGGGTTCGATTGAAGTGATTTCGGTGGATAATTACATTCTTAAACGTAAAATAAAAGAAGCATTTTCTATGCAAAAAGTCATAATAAATTAATTGATTAACCCGATGTTAATTTAATAACAAATATTTTGGAATTGTAGTTTATTCATTATTTAAAATTATTTACTGCTTTTTATTTATTCTACAATTAATTGCTTTTAATCGTTTCTTTTGTCATTTTTATTGTTTTTGTGTTTTTATCTCGTTGTTTTTTTATTTATTTTGTTGTTCATTGTGAATTTCAGTTTGATGTATTGATGAATAAGGGGTATAAATAATCGTTTGAACTTCCGCGATATAGTAATTATCATATAATTGACAAGTTTTTAAAACTATTTTATATAATTTTATCTTTTATCCGATTTTAAAGAAATTCTATTCATTCCATTTTGATCAGCTAAAGCCTTTTTGATGAATTCCCAAACAAGTGTTAATTAATTATTATTGGCGCTGGATCAAAGGAAATAAGAAATTATTTTTGATATTTCGCTAACTTCTGTTAGCATCTTCAGAAAATTACATCTTCACAAATTACCTTTTTCTGAAGATGTAATTTCCTGAAGATTTTTTTTTGAAGATTAAAGGTATTTTTCTGGAGATTATAATTATTGAAGCTGGGTCAATGGAAAGATGAAATTGTTTTTGATATTTCGCTAAATACTGTTTGCATCTTCAGAAAACTACATCTTCAGGAAATTACATCTCCAGGAAATTACATCTTCAGAAAATTACATTTTTCTTAAGATGTAATTTCCTGAAGATTATTTTTTGAAGATTAAAGGTATTTTTCTGGAGATTATAATTATTGAAGCTGGGTCAATGGAAAGATGAAATTGTTTTTGATATTTCGCTAAATACTGTTTGCATCTTCAGAAAATTACATCTTCAGGAAATTACATCTCCAGGAAATTACATCTTCAGAAAATTACATTTTTCTGAAGATGTAATTTCCTGAAGATTTTTTTTGAAGATTAAAGGTATTTTTCTGGAGATTATAATTATTGAAGCTGGGTCAATGGAAAGATGAAATTGTTTTTGATATTTCGCTAAATACTGTTTGCATCTTCAGAAAATTACATCTTCAGGAAATTACATCTCCAGGAAATTACATCTTCAGAAAATTACATTTTTCTGAAGATGTAATTTCCTGAAGATTTTTTTTTGAAGATTAAAGGTATTTTTCTGGAGATTATAATTATTGAAGCTGGGTCAATGGAAAGATGAAATTATTTTTGATATTTCGCTAAATACTGTTTGCATCTTCAGAAAATTACATCTTCAGGAAATTACATCTCCAGGAAATTACATCTTCAGAAAATTACATTTTTCTGAAGATGTAATTTCCTGAAGATTATTTTTTGAAGATTAAAGGTATTTTTCTGGAGATTATAATTTTTGAAGCTGGGTCAATGGAAAGAAGAAATTATTTTTGATATTTCGCTAAATACTGTTTGCATCTTCAGAAAATTTCATCTTCAGGAAATTACATCTCCAGGAAATTACATCTTCAGAAAATTACATTTTTCTTAAGATGTAATTTCCTGAAAATTATTTTTTGAAGATTAACGGTATTTTTCTGGAGATTATAATTATTGAAGCTGGGTCAATGAAAAGAAGAAATTATTTTTGATATTTCGCTAAATACTGTTTGCATATTCAGAGAATTACTTTTCTGAAATTTTCTGTAGATGCTAACAAAGGTTAGCGAAATATCAAAAATAATTTCTTCTTTCCTTTGATTCAGCATTAATAATTCCTTATCAATAATAGTATCAACTATTTAAAATTATCAAATTATATATTAATATTATCTTTAATACTAATATTTAATATTAATTATGATATATTTAATATATCATATTTGTCTATGTATTTGGCTGGCATAACTCGGTGTCATCGGTATACACATTGCAGTGCCTATTTGTCGAAACTATTTAAAAAGTGTTAATTGTTTAAACTTTGCAATAAATTTTTTATAATTAGGAAAACAACGTCCTCTCTTTTCCACGCGAAAATAAACTTAAATAAACTTTGTAAATTTCGCTGTATCAATCGATTTTTCGAGACAAAATACGTAGAAATTAAGGACATTTGCGAGCATTGACATATTTGCTCCTTGACTCTTGGCAAAAGAAGGATTTTATTAACCCGAAAATTAACCTACGCGATTTAAGAAAATGTTTTAAATACACACTTTGCGCTCGGCTAGCAGTGCAAGGAGACAATTAGAATTTAAAATTAGTCTTAAATTGTTTCATATTATGTATAGCGTTTGTATCAATAGACCATTGCTATCGAGATATCAATAATATAGATTTTATGATTCTTTTCTTATCGATTCTCTTACGCTGTGAAATTTTTAACGTTAAAATTTGACTTGATAACATAAGCTATAAAATGCAGGAATTTTTATATTTATATATCAATATAAACGATTTATATATATTTAATAATATTATATTAT
>WNNJ02002838.1:0-12592 GCA_012934845.2 Pomphorhynchus laevis | reverse complement strand
AAATTCAAATTGTACTGAAATACAACAAAATATTTTTGGCACTATTCAGACAAATCCACATGCAGTTCAAAACCTTCTAAGTAATAATTTGGCTCAAAGACTTATGAGTAATCCTGCATTGCTTAGTTCAATTAAGCTTAACAATCCACAAATGCAAAGAGTGAGGGAGCAGAACCACGAGGTTTCACAATTCGTTAACAATCCGGATTTAATGTGTCAAACAATGGAAATGATTCGTATTCCTACAACTATACAGGAAATTACGAGAAACCATGACAGAGCCCTGATTAACCTTGAGAGATTACCGAGCGGATATAAAGTTCGACAGAGAATTTATCGCGATTTTCAAGAACCAATGCTTAATGTGGCACATGAGCAGTTTGGCGATAACCCTCTGAATACTTATTCTAGTTCATCTGGTACAGCTAACACTAGTCAAGTAGGAACTGAAAATACAAACCTCCTGCCAAACCCGGTGGCATCTCAGAATACTACATTTCAAAT
Organism: Pomphorhynchus laevis; assembly: GCA_012934845.2. Lineage (NCBI taxonomy): Eukaryota > Metazoa > Acanthocephala > Palaeacanthocephala > Echinorhynchida > Pomphorhynchidae > Pomphorhynchus > Pomphorhynchus laevis. The sequence continues at coordinate 12,088 of WNNJ02002838.1, read as the reverse complement.
CGATTCGTCTAGTTCATATGTATCTAATTCAAACCGTTTAGAGTCGCCTTTGCAATCTACGTCAAGCGAAAACACTAATCGGTATTCTACGATGAACCCTCAACAATTATTAGTAGTCGATGCTGAAAATCCTCTCATGTTATTCGATATGTTGCGGGCATCCAGTTTTAACCCAAATATGAATAATTCTCTTTGCGATCCTGGTATTCTACTTAATCTGCTTAAGATTCTTCTTAATCTGCTGCGTACATATGAATTTATACAGGACGAAGGACAAAGAGAACAAGTACATCGTGTAATTCATGAGTTTATGAGTCAGTGGCCAATACCTGAAATTTGTGCTCTATGCACAAATACTCGAGCATTGAGGACGATTGTACAAATTCTAAAGAATCTAATTCGTCTTAGGGACACATCCCCACAAGTATATTCACAGTTGATATCTTCAAATATAAGCGGTCTAGTCGATAATCAAATGAATAGTCAACCTACTTCATCTGATGTGGATTCTTTTCGATCACCAAGCAATAGACAAACAGCTTATGCAACAACAGTATTTCAAAATTTACAATACTCAAATCAAGATTATACTGCTTCGTTGTTTCAACCATTAGATCGTCTTCATCTCCAGCAACATCAGCCGACAAATCAACAACCAAACCAAACTCAAGAACATCTTTATGCATCCGAACTTGTACAAATGCAGACATTGGGATTCCATAGCCGTGATACTAATCTGGAAGAGCTTGCTGCATCTATGGGGGACGCAAAAATGGCTGTGGAACGTAATGAAGATTTTGATTGATTGTCTATAGTTTTAATTGATATTGTAATGTGCTCACTTTTTATACATTATTTTTGCCCTTTTTTTACACTGTTTTTTTTAACTATTATTACACTATTATTTTCAATTTTTTAATACATTTTTTACTATTTTTTTAATATTTTTTACACTTTTTTTGTTCTTTTTTTAACCCTCTTATTAGTGCTTTTTTTACACTATTATTCTCACTTTTATTTACACTCTTATTTACACTTTTTTCTTAATGCATTTTTACACTTTTTGTGCACTTTTGTTTACATCAATTTTTACACCATTTTTTACACTTTTATTTACACTTTTTTCAACATATTTTTACACTGTATTATACACTCATTTAAACATTGTTTTCGTCACTTTTTATACCTTTTTTTACTCCTTTTTACACTTGTATTAAAACTATTTTTACACTATTATTTCCACTTTTTTAATACATTTTTTACTATTATTTATACTATTTTTTACACTCTTTTTGCTCTTTTTTAAAACTTTAATTAATGCTAAAATTTACATTCTTATTTTCTCTTTCGATACACTTTTTTTTAAACTATTTTTTACACTATTACTTACACTTTAGTTTACACTCCTTTTTACACTTTTCTTTACACTTTTTTAACACTTTAAATTGCACTTTTTTACACATTTATTTACACTCTTTTTTACACTCTTAATTACACTTCCATTTTTACGCATTTATACTAATTTGTTAAAACTATTATTTACACCATTATTTACACCATTATATACACTTTCATTTACTCCTTTACTAATACTTTTTTTACACTTTTTTTATACCTTTATATACAATATTATTTTCACTATTTTACCGTATTTTTACAATGTTATTTACACAATATTTACACTTTAATCTCCACTTTGTTTACAAATTTATTAACCTTGTTTTATACTATTTTTTACACTTTTATTCGCACTGTTTTAACACTTTTTTATGCTATTATTTACGCCATTATTTTCACTATTATTTACACTTTTTATTACACTCTTAAAAACACTATTTTCTACATGCATTTATACACTTTTTTGGCACTTTTATTTACATCATTTTTTAAACCATTATTTAAACTTTTTTTACACTTTTTTCAAGATATTTTTACACATTTTTTACACTTCTTTATATTTAAACACTTTTATATTTACTTTTTATGCCTTATTTTTGCCCTATTTTTTACACTGTTTTTTTTAACCATTATTACACTATTATTTTTAATTTTATTATACATTTTTTACTTTTTTTATACTATTTTTTACACTTTTTTTGCTCTTTTTTAACATTTTAATTTACGCTAAAATTTACAATATTTTTTTCTCTTTCGTTACACTTTTTTTTAAACTATTTTTTACACTATTACTTACACTTTAGTTTACACTCATTTTTACACTTTTCTTTACACTTTTTTAACACTTTAAATTGCACTTTTTTACACATTTTTTACACTCTTTTTTACACTCTTTATTACACTTCCATTTTTACGCATTTATACTAATTTGTTAAAACTATTATTTACACCATTATTTACACCATTATATACACTTTCATTTACTCCTTTACTAATACTTTTTTTACACTTTTTTTATACATTTATATACAATATTATTTTCACTATTTTACCGTATTTTTTACAATGTTATTTACACAATATTAACTCTTTTATTTCCACTTTGTTTACAAATTCATTAACCTTGTTTTATACTATTTTTTACACTTTTATTCGCACTGTTTTAACACTTTTTTTATTTTTTTACGACATTATTTTCACTATAATTTATACTTTTTATTACACTCTTATTTACACTATTTTCTACATGCATTTTTACCCTTTTTTTGCACTTGTATTTACATCATTTCTTACACTATTATTTACACTTTTTTTTACACTTTTTTCAAGATATTTTTACACATTTTTTAAACTTTTTTACACACATATTTAAACACTATTATTTTCACTTTTTTTACCTCTTTTTTGCCCTATTTTTTACACTGTTTTTTTAATTATTTTTACACTATTATTTTGAATTTTGTTATACATTTTTTACTATTTTTTTATACTTTTTTTACACTTTTTTTGCTCTTTTTTAGCATTTTAATTTACGCGTAAATTTACAATATTATTTTCTCTTTCGTTACACTTTTTTATAAACTATTTTTTACACTGTTACTTACACTTTAGTTAACACTCCTTTTTACACTTTTCTTTACACTTTTTTAACACTTTAAATTGCACTTTTTTACACATTTATTTACACTCTTTTTTACACTTTTAATTACACTTCTATTTTTACGAATTATACTAATTTGTTGAAACTATTATTTACACCATTATTTACACCATTATATACACTTTCATTTACTCCTTTACTAACACTTTTTTACACTTTTGAAATAATTGTAAATAATGTATTAAAAAAGTAAAAATAACAGTGTAATAAATGTTAAAATGACAGTTTAAAAAAGGGCAACAATATTGTAGAAAAAGTGAAAAAATAGTGTTTAAATGAGAGTTTTACGAAATGTAAAAAATGTGTAAAAAATGTGAAGAAAAAGTGTAAATAAAAGTGTAAATAATGGTATAAAAAATGATGTAAATAATAGTGCAAAAAAAGTGTATAAATGCGTGTAGAAAATAGTGTAAATAAGTGTGTAAATAAAAGTGTGAATAAAAGTAAAAATATGGTGTAAATAAAAGCATTAATTAAAGTGTAAATATAGAGCAAAAAAAATATAAAATAGTATTAAACAAGGTTAAAAAATGTGTAAACAATGTGGAAATAAAAGTGTAAATAAAGTGTAAAAAACATTGTAAAAAATAGGGTTAATAAGTGAAAATAATAGTGTTAATAAAAGTAAAAATAAAAGTGTAAAAAAGTGTTAGTGAAAAAGTAAATAAAAGTGTAAATAATATTGTAAATAATGGTGTTAATTATCGTTCAAACAAAAGAGGATAAATGCGTAAAAATGGAAGTGTAATTAAGAGTGTAAAAAAGAGTGTGAATAAATGCGTAAAAAAGTTTAATTAAAAGTGTATAAAAAGTTTACAGAATAGTGTGAAAAGTAATGTAAAATAGGGTGAGTTTAATAGTGTTAAAAAAGTTTAAAAAGTAGTGTAACAAAAGAGAAAATAATATTGTTAATTTTTGTGTAAAAATTAGTGTAAATAAATGTGTTAACAGAGAGCAAATAAAAGTGTAAAAAAAGTAAAAATATTGTAAAAAATGTATTAAAAAAAAGAACAATCAGTGTAATAAAAGTTAAAATAACAGTGTAAAAAAAGGCAAACATATGGTATAAAATGTGAAAAAAACAGTGTTTAAATGAGATTTTAAACAAGTGGAAAAAATGTGTAAAAAATAATAAGAAAAAGTGTAAATAAAAGTGTAAATAATGGTGTAAAAAATGATGTAAATAATAGTGCAACAAAAGTGTATAAATGCGGGTAAAATATAGTGTAAAAAAAGTGTAAATAATAGTAAAAAATGGTGTGAATAATAGCATTAATAAAAGTGTAAAAACAGAAAAAATAAAATAAAATAGTATTCAATAGGGTAAAAAAAATGTGTAAAAAAAGTGGAAAAAAAGTGTAAATATAGTGTAAAAAACATTGTAAAAAATAAAGTAAAAAAGTAAAAATAATAGTGTCAATATAAGTATAAATAAAAGTGTTAGTAAAAAAGAAAATAAAAGTGTAAATAATGTGGTAAAAAATGGTGTGAATAATAGTTTAAACAAAAGAGTAAAAATGCGTAAAAATTGAAGTGTAATTAAGAGTGTAAAAAAGAGTGTGAATAAATGCGTACAAAAGTTCAATTAAAAGTGTATAAAAAGTGTACAGAAAAGTGTGAAAAGTAGTGTGAAAAGTAGTGTGAAAAAGGGTGTAAGTAATAGTGTAAAAAAAGTTTAAAAAATAGTGTAACAAAAGAGAAAATAATATTGTTAATTTTAGTGTAAAAAGTAGTGTAAATTAAAGTGTAAAAAGAGCAAAAGAAAGTATAAAAAAATAGTATAAAAAATAGTAAAAAATGTATAAATTGGAAATAACAGTGTAATGATGGTTAAAACAACAGTGTAAAAATAGGGCAAAAATAAGGTATAAAAAGTGAAAAAAATAGTGTTTGAATGAGTTTTAAAATAAGTGTAAAAAGGTGAAAATAAAATGTAAAAGAATTGTAAAAAAATGTGTAAATAATATTGAAAAAAGTGATGTAAATAAAAGTGCAAATAAAAGTGTATCAATGCGTGTAGAAAATAGTGTAAATAAGAGTGTAAATATTAGTAAAAATAATGGCGTAAATAATAGCATAAAAAAGTGTTAAAACAGAGCAAATAAAAGTGTAAAAAATAGTACAAAAAAGGTTTCTAAATGTTCAAAAAAAGTGGAAATAAAAGTGTAAATATTGTGTAAACAACATTGTAAAAAAAGGGTAAAATGGTGAAAATAAAAAGGTATTAAGAAGTATAAAAAAGGGTAAAAAAAGTGTTAGTAAAAAAGTAAATAAAAGTGTAAATAATGTTGTAAATAGTTGCGTAAATAATAGTTTTAACAATAGAGTAAAAATGCGTAAAAAAATAAGTGTAATTGAGGGTGTAAAAAAGGGTGTAAAAATATGCGTAAAAAAGTTCAATAAAAAATGTATAAAAAGTGTACAGAAAAGTGTGAAAAGTAGTGTGAAATAGCGTGAGTGTAATAGTGTAAAAAAAGTTTAAAAAGTAGTGTAACAAAATCGAAAATAATATTGTTAATTTTTGTGTAAAAATTAGTGTAAATAAATGTGTTAACAAAGAGCAAAAAAAGTGTAAAAAAAGTAAAAATATTGTAAAAAATGTATTAAAAAAGTAGAATAATCAGTGTAATAAAAGTTAAAATAACAGTGTAAAAAAAGGGCAAACATATGGTTTAAAATGTGAAAAAAATAGTGTCTAATTGAGAGTTTAAAGAATTGTAAAAATTGCTAACAAATGTTAAGAAAAAGTGTAAATAAAAGTGTAAATAATGGTATAAAAAATGGTGTAAATAATAGTGCAAAAAAAGTGTATAAATGCATGTAGAAAATAGTGTAAATAAGAGTGTAAATAAAAGTGTGAATAAAAGTAAAAAAATGGTGTAAATAATAGCATTAATTAAAGTGTAAAAACAGAGCAAAAAAAATATAAAATAGTATTAAATAAGGTTAAAAAATGTGTAAACAATGTGGAAATAAAAGTGTAAATATAGTGTAAAAAACATTGTAAAAAATAGGGTAAATAAGTGAAAATAATAGTGTCAATAAAAGTAAAAATAAAAGTGTAAAAAAGTGTTAGTGGAAAAGTAAATGTAAGTGAAAATAATGTTGTAAATAATAGTGCTAATTATCGTTCAAACAAAAGAGGATAAATGCGTAAAAATGGAAGTGTAATTAAGAGTGTAAAAAAGAGTGTGAATAAATGCGTAATAAAGTTCAATTAAAAGTGTATAAAAAGTGTACAGAAACGTGTGAAAAGTAGTGTGAAATAGGGTAAGTGTAATAGTGTAAAAAAAGTTTAAAAAGTAGTGTAACAAAAGAGAAAATAATATTGTTAATTTTTGTGTAAAAATTAGTGTAAATAAATGTGTTAACAGAGAGCAAATAAAAGTGTAAAAAAAGTAAAAATATTGTAAAAAATGTATAAAAAAAGTAGAATAATCAGTGTAATAAAAGTAAAAATAACAGTGTAAAAAAAGGGCAAACATATGGTATAAAATGTGAAAAAAATAGTGTCTAATTGAGAGTTAAAAGAGGTGTAAAAATTGCTAACAAATGTTAAGAAAAAGTGTAAATAAAAGTGTAAATAATGGTATAAAAAATGATGTAAATAATAGTGCAAAAAAAGTTTATAAATGTGTGTAGAAAATAGTGGAAATAAGAGTGTAAATAAAAGCGTAAATAATAGTAAAAAATGGTGTAAATAATAGCATTAATTAAAGTGTTAAAACAGAGCAAAAAAAATATAAAATATTTTTTTATAATTTTTATAATTTTAAAAAGTAAAATGTGTTCCTTGTTAAAAAGTAAATTTTAACAAGTAAAAGGTGTTCCAATGGGTGGTAATAGTAGTCCAATTATAGCTGACTTGTTTTTAAGCTTTATAGAATATGAATTTGTTCATAACTGTGTAAAAACTAAATCTAAACAATATAAATATATTAAGCGAAAAAAGTGTAAAAAATAGTATAAAAAAATAGTACAAAATGTATTAAAAAAGTGGAAATAATAGTGTAAAAAAAGTTTAAAAGACAGTGTAAAAAAGAGTAAAAAAAGATATAAAAGTGACGAAAATGGTGTTAAAATGAGTGTATAATACAGTGTAAAAATATGTTGAAAAAAGTGTAAATAAAAGTGTAAATAATGGTGTAAAAATTGGTGTAAACAAAAGTGCAAAAAAAAGTGTAAAAATGCATTAAGAAAATAGTGTAAATAAGAGTGTAAATAAAAGTGTAAATAAAAGTAAAAATAATGGTGTAAAAAAACTAATAAAAGTGTTAAAAAAGAGCAAATAAAAGTGTAAAAAATAGTATAAAAATAGTAAAAAATGTATTAAAAAATTGAAAATAATAGTGTAATAATGGTTAAAAAAAACAGTGTAAAAAATAGGGCAAAAATAAGGTATAAAAAGTGAAAATAATAGTGTTTAAATATGTGTTTAAAGAAGTGTAAAAAATATATAAAAATATCTTAAAAAAAGTGTAAAAAAAGTGTTAATAATGGTGTAAAAAATGATGTAAATAAAAGTGCAAATAAAAGTGTATAAATGCATGTATAAAAAAGTGTAAATAGGAGTGTAATAAAAAGTGTAAATTATAGTGAAAATAATGGCGTAAATAATAGCATAAAAAAGTGTTAAAACAGTGCGAATAAAAGTGTAAAAAATAGTATAAAATAAGGTTAATAAATGTGTAAACAAAGTGGAAATAAAAGTGTTAATATTGTGTAAATAACATTGTGAAAATAGGGTAAAATAGTAAAAATAATAGTGTTCATATAAGTAAACAAAGGTAAAAAAAAGTGTTAGTAAAAGATTAAATTAAAATGTAAATAATGTTGTAAATAATGGTGTAAATAATAGTTTTAACAAATAAGTACAAAGGCGTAAAAATGGAAGTGTTATTAAGAGTGTAAAAAAGAGTGTAAATAAATGTGTAAAAAAGTGCAATTTAAAGTGTTAAAAAAGTGTAAAGAAAAGTGTAAAAAGGAGTGTAAACTAAAGTGTAAGTAATAATGTAAAAAATAGTTAAAAAAAGTGTAACGAAAGAGAAAATAATATTGTAAATTTAAGCGTTAATTAAAGTGTTAAAAAAGAGCAAAAAAAGTGTAAAAAATAGTATAAAAAAATAGTAAAAAATGTATTAAAAAAGTGGAAATAATAGTGTAAAAATAGTTTAAAAGACAGTGTAAAAAAGAGTAAAAAAAGGTATAAAAAGTGACGAAAATGGTGTTAAAATGAGTGTATAATACAGTGTAAAAATATGTTGAAAAAAGTGTAAATAAAAGTGTAAATAATGGTGTAAAAATTGGTGTAAACAAAAGTGCAAAAAAAGTGTAAAAATGCATTAAGAAAATAGTGTAAATAAGAGTGTAAATAAAAGTGTAAATAAAAGTAAAAATAATGGTGTAAAAAAGCACTAATAAAAGTGTTAAAAAAGAGCAAATAAAAGTGTAAAAAATAGTATAAAAATAGTAAAAAATGTATTAAAAAATTGAAAATAATAGTGTAATAATGGTAAAAAACAGTGTAAAAAATAGGGCAAAAATAAGGTATAAAAAGTGAAAATAATAGTGTTTAAATATGTGTTTAAAGAAGTGTAAAAAATATATAAAAATATCTTAAAAAAAGTGTAAAAAAAGTGTTAATAATGGTGTAAAAAATGATGTAAATAAAAGTGCAAATAAAAGTGTATAAATGCATGTATAAAAAAGTGTAAATAGGAGTGTAATAAAAAGTGTAAATTATAGTGAAAATAATGGCGTAAATAATAGCATAAAAAAGTGTTAAAACAGTGCGAATAAAAGTGTAAAAAATAGTATAAAATAAGGTTAATAAATGTGTAAACAAAGTGGAAATAAAAGTGTTAATATTGTGTAAATAACATTGTTAAAAATAGGGTAAAATAGTAAAAATAATAGTGTAATAAAAGTAAACAAAAGTGTAAAAAAAGTGTTAGTAAAAGATTAAATTAAAGTGTAAATAATGTTGTAAATAATGGTGTAAATAATAGTTTTAACAAATAAGTATAAAGGCGTAAAAATGGAAGTGTAATTAAGAGTGTAAAAAAGAGTGTAAATAAATGTGTAAAAAAGTGCAATTTAAAGTGTTAAAAAAGTGTAAAGAAAAGTGTAAAAAGGAGTGTAAACTAAAGTGTAAGTAATAATGTAAAAAATAGTTTAAAAAAAAGTGTAACGAAAGAGAAAATAATATTGTAAATTTAAGCGTTAATTTAAGTGTTAAAAAGAGCAAAAAAAGTGTAAAAAATAGTATAAAAAAATAGTAAAAAATGTATTAAAAAAGTGGAAATAATAGTGTAAAAATAGTTTAAAAGACAGTGTAAAAAAGAGTAAAAAAAAGGTATAAAAAGTGACGAAAATGTGACATTCGTCAATGTGACAAGATAATCCTCGTTGATTTGTTTGCGGATTGCCTACATGTTGCGGAATAATAGATTTAACGAATTCGTACCCAGGGAAAGTTAAAGGGTCAAGATTAAATTGGCTAGCGACAGTGTCTACACTAGACAGGAAGGCTGCCTGAGAGTGTTGGAAGCAGCTTCGAAGGCCCAGTCCTCCCATCTTCAGCGGTAAGCAAGCTTGCATCCACGCCCACTTATCGGGTTGAATAGAAGTGATATTGCTAAAACACTTCAATATCAAGCGGTCGAACAAACGGAAAAACTCTTTGGCGAAGGCGGGGTCTATAGTGCGCATTAAATGGTTTACCCGTGGAGCGGATGCGCAGCTACGAAGCAGGATGAAAGCAACTTGTGGGTCAGGGAGATTTTCGAGCGAGTCCAGAGTTTGACGCAGGGATGGTAGAACAACATCGACAAGGTATCCCGAACAATGTTCCTTAGACCCGATGGGACTTCCAAGAATTGTAAAGTTTTTTGTGGTGTTGACCAATGTGATCCATGGGCATCTGTTCTTTATCAAGTCGACCTTGTCTTCCCTACCAATTACTTCGGTTTTTTCCAGTTAATAGACAGTCCAATCGCAGGAAAATTAGCAGCAAGACGAGCCAGAGCCTCGCCCACCGCAATAGGAGTACCGCCGATTATTCCGTCGTCGAGGTACCACCTATTTAAGCTGACACCTTCAATCTCCGAAATCTGAACCACAATCGGATCAATCGCCAGGCAAAATAGAACTGGACCAAGAGGATCTCCTTGTTGTACCCCTCTTCGAGACTGAAGAGGTTTCAGGCTACCGAACCGTAGGCTTGAGGTAGTGCCGTAGCACCATGATGTCCAACGACTAATTTCTGGAAAATTCTTATCGATCGCGTTGACGAAGGAATCCCGGTTCAGCGTGTTAAAAGCATTAGCCAAGTCGATTTTAGCCCAAACCCAATTAACATTTTGATCATGAAGTTGTTGTAGCCGACGTGCTTGATGTACTATCTGTTCCATTCCGTTTGGCGTCGCTACACCGAGCTGGTGCGGATGGAGGGATTCGGCAAATCGCTGTCGAAGTTTGGAGCAAATACACTTAGCGCAAAGACGACGTAATGTCTCCCCAATGGCAATGGGGCGGATCCCTCCATCTGGTTTGTTCAATACCATGAGATTAGCACCGGCGACAAAGGGCACGAGGTCGTTCGGGAGAGTACCAGCGATCATGTTGTTGACTAGTGATGTTAGGCGTTGAAGCAAAACCCCGTGATCTACCGACAGCATATCTCGAATATGTTCTGCCCTCAAACCTAAACAGCCAGGAGAGGAAGAGGGTGGGAATGATGATACTGCGGCCTCAACTATGTCTGAGTCAACCGACAAGGGGGTATTCAAAGATGGCTGTCCAGGACTTTGGAGAACATCATGTAAGGGGTGTAGCTCTGTCAGTTTACCGCGTAAAGATTCTGAAAATTCGCATGCACTATTTGACGTAAGGCGGCGCATCGCTTTTCCGAAATTGCCATTTCTCGCCAATTCGATGACTTCCATAAATTCATTTTTCTTATCATTAGTTCCTCTGAATTTCCTGGATGATCGAAGCCCCGAAGAGGAAAGGCAATCACGCTCTCTTCCATTTTCGAATTTGTCTATAAGCGCGTTGATATTAGATCTAGTGTTGTCTCCGGCATGGTGCCGACCTGAGGAAGTCTGTAGGCATAGCTTCGGAAAGCACAGCAAACGCTCCCAATCGTTGGATGAATTTGAGCACAATGCCTCTAGAATTAAAGAGGAAAAAACATTGGCAACTCGGCGGCGAAGATTCCAAGGAATGTGCTTGATCGTGTTAAATGGTTCCATCCAAACCCTATGAAGAAGCTCGAAGGATCTCTTTTGATTTTCGCAGCAGGAACTGTCTATCTTTTCAAACTGAAACGATGTCTTCGAGGTGTTCTCGTTAGCTTCTAAAAACTCAGGTATTGTGTCAGTTGATGCGATAACGTTGTGAGAGCTGGCTGTCGGTAGATGTCCTGATCCTGAGCAGCGCAAGTTCACAGGTCCGTGTACCCGAAGATGACCTGATGCGTTAAGGCGAAACGATCCGCCACAGACTGCGCAACTAGCCGTATTCGCTTGCATGTTATCCCAAGCTCGGTTTTGTATTAATTAATTGTAAGCCGTTGGTTCGAAGCTGATTATGTTTTGCTTGTAAAGTTTGTTTCGTGTGTATATTAATCTTGTAAGTACTTTAATAATGGTATGTCTATCAACTTGTTTTTGTAATTTGTGTAATTTGCTAAAACAGTTATAAATTTTCTTGAGTAATTAATGAACAACAAAGCATGCATAAGTCTCTTGTTGATAAAGGATTCAGCTTTCATTTTATTGTATGTTTATCAGAAACCAAATTTTTTTAAGGTGTAAAAAGTAAATGTATAAAAAGTAAAAATAATGGTGTTTAAATATGTGTTTAAAGAAGTGTAAAAAATGTGTAACAATATCTTGAAAAAAGTGTAAAAAAAGTGTAAATAATGGTGTAAGAAATGATGTAAATACAAGTGCAAAAAAATGTATAAATGCATGTATAAAATAGTGTAAATAAGAGTGTAATAAAAAGTGTAATAAAGAATAAATT
>WNNJ02002837.1:0-22595 GCA_012934845.2 Pomphorhynchus laevis | reverse complement strand
GGATCGCCGTGTGGGAAGGCATGCAAAGATTAATCCCAGTATCGCTAAGGATAACTTTCTTTTCAGCGATACTAATATCCTGATAGAAATACCAGGATAAAAAAATCAGGATATTTCATGATGAAATATTCTGATATTTCAGCATATCCTGATAAATTGCTACAGGGACACATCAAATAAATAATTTTAATAATTTTACTGAATTTTTAGGGTCATTATACCTTGATGAATAGATAAAAACAAAGTTGAAAACTTTTAAGTTCGACGAAACAAATCCGTCCACTATATTTTGAAAAGTTTCTAGTTTTATTATATTTTAAAGCAGATTCCGGACTACAAATGATGTTAGACCCAGCATGCATTAAATAAACGTTTACGTCGAAAAGCTTTCACTCAGATCCATTTTAGTTCAAGTCAGATCAGACTATGTCAACCGAGCATTACAATTTCTAGTAGTTAAAGTATTATCAAACATTAACGTCTTGAAATTTTACGAAGTTGAAGTTCAATTTGAACATATAAGCAAACTTAAGTTAAAGAAAACGAAATCAAATAAACTTAATTAACTATTCTCAAGCGGAAAATTATTTTATGATTAACCAAGCACAAATAAGCATAAATTGTAATTTAAATCAATCAAAAAAAACGAAAATATAGTGTTGACATAATTTTACAAAATGTTTACGTCATTTTACTAAATTTAGACGATTGAAAATTAGTAAGGAGTAGGATCAAATTTATAATTCAAATAATATCAAATATTTAATAAATATTATGATATTTTGCTATTTTCAATATTTTAAATGCATGGCAAATTTAAATTTCACATCCAGAATATAGAAATTAAACATTTCTTCAATATTTCGTTCTCTAATCGAACTTAATCTTGGAATATTGAAAATTAATTAACGAAATATTGAAGAAATATTTAATTTTATATTTTGGAGATGGAATTTAAGTTCGATATAAAATTCTCACTTAAATTATCTCGTTATGATAAAAATTATAAATACATCTGCAAATTTAAAATATATCACGGGAAGTGAAATCGTTTTGTATCCAAGAGTATATTTAAAACGGATATCGTTTTTATTCACAACGATCATATGTTAGGATCATTTGTAACATTTTCTATGATCGAAAACTTTAAAATTTAATTTAATCGGTAAAATTTAATTTGTAGATTTGTACTTCAAATCCAAAATCATTGAATTTACATACTCCTGCATAAAATTATCGTATCACACTGATAAGTCATTGTTAGTTTACGCAGCCGTCTACCAGTCCTCACTGCATCCGGTATTGTATGTATCCGGTACTGATGAGTCTAAACAATAACGAAACGGCACAGCATTAGGCTATGCTTGTTTTCTGTTTTATTTAATCTCACCATTCCTGACGTCATATTTTGCTGATAATTGAAAGTTATAAAATTTTGTATGCATCAAAAACTATATATTGAACTCTAAATTCTTTATAAAATGGATAATAAATAACATGCTTTTTATTAGAATATGATACACCAGATAATCAAATTTCATCAGAGGAAATTTGGGTCGAGGAATATGTGCTGAAACCTGATAGCATAGCAGTTCCTCCTGATGACATCTAATCCTTATTCTGATACATCGTCTATTATTTATTTATTCACCCATGCCAGATGCGCCACCCTATGGATTTTTATGATTTTAAACGGGTGTAATTTTTCATAGAAAAATGTTCCTCTTGAAGAATCGAACCCGTGAATGTCAAACTCGAGATTTAAAGCATGACCATTGAACTAAGCATCTAAGACAAAATAATAAATGTTATATAAAATTATAATCTGATAAATATATAATTTTTTTACAGATCCCCCTATGGTATCAGTAATTGCGAATGAACAAGAGTATAAGAACATCAAATTACTTTTAGAAGGAAAAACGAGCCAAGTGTATCTTTCGAAAGACATCAAAAAACGGTTGAAAAATAAAAGCGAAAATTTTATCATTATAAACGGTTATATTTACTTGAAGAATGAACATGAAGGATTACATAAGCGAGCATTCCATAAAGATCAAACTGATATTATGGTACTCGAAGCAAAAAGGATTCATAAAGATAAGCACTATGGAATGAATAGGTTTGAAGACCTCTGTAATGAACTTTTCTTTAGAATACCTCGAACTATTCTTAGAAAGGTTGTTGAGGAATGTGTGACATGTTCTCAATCACAGCCTTTAAAGACAAAAGAAAAGGCTGTTCATATAACAGCCAAACGACCTTTAGAAAGATTACAAATTGATTTGGTTGATATGAGACAGTATAAACATTCCAATAATGGGTTTGCTTGGATGTTACTGTTATAGATGTTTATTCTAAGTTTGCTTGGATGTATCCTTTGTATACTAAGACGGGAAAGGAGGTTGCAGAAAATCTAGAAACACTTTTTACGACTTTTACAGGACCTCCACAAATTCTTCAGTGTGATAATGGAAAGGAGTTTCTCAACAAGGAAATGGACAAACTTGTAAGTGATTTTAAAATCACCTACAAACACTCAAGACCCCGCCATCCACAATCTCAAGGACAGATTGAAAGGTTTAATCAAACCTTGACAAGATACTTGCAGAAATATATCTTTGAAGAAGAGGAAAGCCAAAGAAATGATTCCATCGAAAATTCTGTTCATGCTGTAACAAATTCAAAAGAATGGCTTAAACAACTAAAAAAACGGTTTATAATTATAATATTGCAAAACATTCAGCAACAAAGAAATCCCCGTTTCGTCTTTTGCTCCAGCTTCCAGGGTTCAACACTGTTTCAGCCAGCGACGAAGATACAGAAATAGCTTCCATTGAACCAAAAGTTGAAAACCAAGCAAAAGATCTTGATGAAAATTCATCAGATGCATTAGATAATGAAAATGCCGTTTCTTCTATTTGCACTAAATATTTAGAAAGAATGGACAGGCATTCACTTGTACATAAGTCAAAATATGACATAAATGTCGGTGATAGAGTATTGATTGCCTTGGATTTCGATAATAATCAGAAGACAAAAAAAGCTAAACTCTCCTCTTTTTTCAATACAAATGCCGAGGTTTAATTTAATCATATAAATGCATGATTATTATTTGAAATAAGCCGGTACACGAAAACAACGGCGTATCAGAGCGTTTAGTCATGGGTGGCGCGCTGGGCGCGCCACATTTATTAGTCAATTCATAAAAATTGACTTTTATTTTAAATTTTAAATTTTTATTTTAACTTGATATAAATATAACTTGTATAATAAATTTGAAAAATATCATCAAACAGAAAATAGTAAAATATATAAATCAAAGCAATAATATTATAAATAATTTTAAAATCATTAGAGAAAATTTTTATGGAGTGCAAATAATATACTTTGTATTAGAATAAGATACTGGGTAATCAAATTTTATCAGGGGAAATACGTCATTAGCAAGTATTTGGCCCGCTGGTATGTTGGGTAGAGGAATAAAAGGCGAAACCCGATAGCATAGCAGTTCTTCATGATGACCTATAATCCTTATTCTGATATATCGAATTTTATTTATTAGTCAATTCATTAAAAATGACGTTTATTTTAAATTTAATTTATTATTTTAACTTGATTTAAATTATATTAAATCTTATAGCAATTATTTATTATTTATAATTATTTTTTATTTAATTATTAATTTTTGATTTGGCGTTTTTATTGTGTTAAATTTTATAACCATATTAAATACGTAGACTCGATAAGCTGATTTGATTAATTCAAATTTAAAATATTGCTATTATTAGATACAAGTTACGAAGCTATCAAACTAAAAGCTCGATTAGTTTGATATTTTTGACTATGGATTAAAAGATTAATGTTATCACATAATAAAACGCTATGTTCTAGTTAACTGTGTATACCAGAAAATTATTATTTTTTGTTATAGAAAATTACATCTCGCAAACAGTTGTTTGATTAGCAGAAGTTTCTGGCAAGCAGTGGACACACAGTACAACGATCGACTGATTAATTTCTATTTTCATAATACTAAATTTAACACATTAGCACTGTACATTTACCATTATATTGATTGATTATTGAACATTATATATTAGCTCTCTAAACAATATGATGCCCTTTGCAAAATTGGAAAATTGTTTAATCGCAAAATTTTCAAAATAATTAAAATTACTATTGATAATGAGTTTTATCAGCTCTAGCTTAACAAAATGAATGTGCTTAGACAAAAGAACTAAGAGATTAGGCCTCTTGTCTAATTGTGCGAAGTCATAGTGCTAAGACAGGATTTTCTACGTTTCGGGAAAAAGGTCTTTTTCAATCCATAAAACACAAACATCATAAAAAGTAATGTTCAAACCTGAAACCTGTTTTCGATCATCGGAAGAGCAACGTGTATACGTTAATTGATCGCTTAGGTGACGATGTCCTTCTGTTGAGTATTCACATATCTTCCACACGACCGCCTGTTAGCCCACGTCTGCCTTGACAACTACAATATAATATCTTTTCCTCAAACATCGTAACGCACCGGCTGATTGTTTCGGTAGATTTGCATGATACTGCTGGCCGACATTTGACCTTATATGGTCTTTTCACATAGCGTGTACGAAATTTCTGGTAAGTTGATTACACTCCGTTGCGTCGGTGACATTTGAGTAAAACATTTTTGACACCTGTGCAAGTGCAAAATTGATATTATATCTGTTCATAAACGGAGGCGTCAAAACAAATAGCAATTTCATACGTTTTCGTTATTAGACCTTTCATTATTTGACGGCTGCTTTCTGCTGTTCATATGACGGATACGTGGCAGGCGTCGGTTTATTCTAATTTGTGTACTCATTAAAACACGAATTGAAATAAATAATATCATCTTCATTAGCTTTTTGATCCATGAATTACATAAACGATCAGGCTTGGTGTCTTAGCGAACCCATGATCGACAAGTTATCAATTCACGGCAAAATGCTTCTTAATTTTCAAAGTAGCTGGAATTATTCTTCAGTTGACGAATATTTGTAATAATTGACGATAAACGAGTGTTATAGATCTCTGTGCACACCGCGGGATCCTTGAGGGATTCGGCAAAATATTTATGAAGAGTTATATTGCGAACAATGATCGCTAAGCGATTTGGCTATATAACAATTCGGATATATAATTCAGATATATATTCGACTGTAAGCGTCGGAGATTGCTTCTTTTACTCATTGTGAGACTAGTTTCAGCGACATATTGGACTCCACTTGTTTTGCAGGTAAAAACGTAAACAAGTCCACTTGTTTTGCAGTTATTGATCACTTTTACTGCTTATTTTGATTTGGCTCCTGAGCTGTAAAAATATTTTCTTGATTTCATATTACTGCAGCATTTGCAACGTCTGCCAGCACATGGTCTTGACATCCTGGGAGTAATGCTAGTTGTCATAAACCTGCATTTCAAAATGATATTAAAAGGAAAGAGAGAGCGGTTTTGGACTGCCCAACTTATACACTGGTAGGTCCAAAGGCAAAATTTGACTTAGCGCTACTAAAATCGTAGTGACGTCATATCGTTGTATAGCGCAGCTAGATTCTTCCAGAATTTTTTTATAAATATTCGCAGATGTACAATGTATTTTTGTCGTAGTGTTTTGATATAAGACAGTAGTCCGAAACATATATATATATATATATATATATATATATATATATATATATATATATATATATATATATATGTTTTGACCTTCTTACGTTTGTGATCTTGCATTATAGATTGAAAAAGCCCAGCAAAGGGCGAAATGTCTTTTATAATTTTCTGTTATTTTTACAGGTGAAAATCAAAACACAGATATTGAAATGTAAGATCCGGCGATGGATCTTACATTTCAAGAGACCCGGCGATGGTTTAATTGAACAACAGCCTATATATATCACTGTTTTCCTCATGAGGAGGCATAAACACCAGGCAGCATTCTATATAGCCTAAATCAGACCAAGGAATAGAATCGAATGAGGATATATAGAATGCTGACTGGTGATATATATGTATATATGTGTTTATGTCTTCTCATGAGGAAAACAGTGATTTATTTATGAGTACCCCATTTGGTGTCCCAGGGCAGGTGTAACAATAAATTATATATAACTGCTGTTGGTACTTAACTGGACTACACTCAAATCAGCATACTATTCGTCACTATTCGACGTCAAAGATGACTGACAGCGGTTATCAGTGATATTATCAATCTTGATGACATTGTAACTGCCTGTGTGACTTTTTAAAACGAATTTACGATCTCCAGTTTATGAGCTTTTTGTCACTGAAACTTAAGGTAAGTTAATTCACACAAGGTGACTTTTTCACATTGAAAACCAGCAACCAGCTACATAATCCTTCATTAATGACTTTACATATTCCATACACAATGACTACTAACAGCACTATCGTCACAGCAGCTTTAGATTCATCCGCTTTCTGATACATATTGGTAGCCCCAGGCTCATCAAAATGTTGACTACCAACTCTTCTTTCTGAAATTTGACTTATCTGAGAATCGAGCTGTTGCTTTCCGTACTTGGTTGCGCTCTTGACTGCTAGACTACAAATCCAAGATTATTAGATTTCACACAGCATATGAAACCTTCCATCATGATATATAGGAACTGCATTGTTCAAGATGCTCTCTGACATGCTTATTATACATTGTTCAGTATGAGATCATGAATATCGATTGAAATCGGAACTGATGATTCTGTGATGGATGATTATATTTCTATTAAATAGTTGCTAGTCATACAAGGTGACTTTCGCATTGAAAACCAGCTACAAAATCTTTCTTTCATACTTCCAGCATTCAAATTATATATAATGTAAATTATTATACTTTTATATTAATTATGATAACAGTTATCATCAAATAAATGTGTCAATTTGACAATTTAAATATATATCTCAATTTAAAACACTTTCCAAATTTGACTTTTAATGAGTTACCAACTTAAAAAGAATTTTGACAACATTAATTTAAAAATCCTTTCGCTATATTTACATTATGTTTCCGCCACGGTAGATATATTTATCTACCGTTTTGAATTTTTAAAACTTGTTTAAGCAATCTGAACAAAATTTTTATAATTATCCAAATTTGACATTACAGTTCTGCAAAATTTACGTGGCAATTTTTGCATAAAAACTGTGATTTAATTATTAAAAGATATTTGCGCTGTCGTAAACTAAACCGATAAAAAATAACACCGCATAGCTATTTATCAACAATTTCTTTTAGCAATAACAATTTGTGGAAACGTAAATGTCAGAGTTTATCGATTTTGACATAATAGCAAATGTAAATGATTCGTGCAGCCAGCATATATCTTATCCGTCATTTATAGTTTCATAATAAAACTTTGACACCTTATAGAAAAATTAAGGAAATGAAAATAATCTAAGATTGTCGATTAAAAGTTGCATTGTTCACTTTTCGTTCCGATTTTGATTTATCCTGATACATAAATTGTAAAAGGAGGGTAGAGGCAGATACATTGTAAAGACATATCAATATATTTTTAAATTGATTTGTCGTGTTAAAATGCTTATAAGTTCGTTACTGATTAAAAGTCAAGTTTTATTAGTTAAAGTAAGTAACGCTAAATTATCATGACATTTTATAATTTTGTTAATCTGAATGTTTTGGCTTTAAATGTTTTTAAATGCTTGCAAATTAATATTGATATTGATCGGTAATTATATTTGTTCAATTAGATCACATTTTCGTAAACTCTAAAACTTTAATAAAAATACAAAGTATATTATTCGAATACAACGTATATTATTTATTAGTCATTTCACAATTTTTTAAAGAGAGAGATTTATTATTATAATAAACAAAATATTTTGTTTTTCCGAAAATGAGTACGGGAGGATTCCAATTTGTTACTGTTCTGGTTGTAATACTGCTCGCTCGCCTAAACGCAGTGGCTTACCACGGGATGAGCGTGAACTTCGCAAACTAGCAGATATTGACCGAGCGATTTCGAAGATGATCTTTCTCTTAAGTTTCAATGATAAATCACTGTAACTTAAGGGTCCTTTTTGTGCTAGCGTCGATGCAATTGTTTTCACTAACATGGTAGCTTCTTTGCCAAATCCTCCTTCTATTGAAAAGACTAATGAAACAAATAAACTGTTTTCAATTCTTCGCACTCTTTCACTGTACTTCAATTTTTTCCGGTTTTCGTTCTACTCGAAGGCCGCTTCAGGTGCACGAGTAATGTATGATTGAAAATACATTAACGTCGTAGAATGTTCGCTCGAATCGAGAACCGTAAACACCAGGGCATACTATATCTAGCCGTGCACATTGATTGTTCGTTGTCGCTGAGTTTTCAAAGGTAATATTATCGGGAACATTCATTAACTCCGGTTCAATTCCGACATTGTGGCCAACTAAGCTCAGAGAGCACTTGCTATTGTATCCCGAACTGCATTATGTCGGATGATCGTTAGTGCTCCATAATTGCATGATAGTGCGTGCGCTAAGGTTCTATTCGACCCGCAATAACACAATCGCTTATCGAGACCTTGATCCATTTCACAAAAATTGATTTTTATTTTTAATAACAAATTTTATCGTTATATAAATAAAAGTTGTAAAAAATCTTATATACTTATTTATTATTTATATTTAAATTTATAGTATAACAGACGTAGACTCTGTTATCTAATTTTAATTTTGCTAACTTTCTCAGTAAATTGTAAATCCTGCTATCGGTCATGAAAACGTGTAGTATGACAACTCCTAACCTTCCGATAACGACAAAAGTTGTTGGGTAAAAATAGCACTTTTTTACTGAAGGCATTTAATCAATTCAGGAAAATTCACTTTGTCAATTCATACAAATTAATAAATTTAGAATTTTAATTTCAAATTTAAAGTTTAATTTTATCTTTATATATAATTTGTTTAAAATCTTATTATTTAGTATTAATAATTATTTATCTTTATTTTTATTTTCTTCTTTCTAGAATATTGAGATTAAATTATAATTGAGAAAATATAAAAATATAAATCAACAAAATATTATTAAAATATTAAAATTATATAAAATATTAGAATTAAATACACCGGATAATCAAATTTCATCAAAGGAAATACGTCATTAGTATGTATTTGGCCCCGATGCTATGTTTGTCAAGCAATATAGGCCGAAACCTGATAGCATAACAGTTCCTCCTGATGACCAAAATATATTTGAATAGTCAATTCATAAAAATTGATTTTTATTTAATATTTCAATCTTAAATTTTAACTCATTATTTAAATATAAATTCTATAACATATTATATTATTTATTATTTATAATTATTTATCTTTATTTTTAATTTATATAAATTACAAAATAAGTAAACTCAGTTGCCTGATCTGATTTAATAGTTTGAAATTATAGTAAACAATCAGAATATGTCACAATATTACTATTTCTCCTCTTGGTGCCCCTGGAACCTCCCCGCAACATTCCACCTTCGAAGTGAGCTAAACGCAAACAACTTCCAGTGACAAGCCCATATGACAGACCTATCAGGAGGATACTAACAATTTTTTTTATCAATGATAAAGTCCTTCAATTTTCGCACTGGATTTCAGGCCGCAATCGACCCGAAGGATTGTTCAATACTTCATGGTACTTCTCAGGTCTTCTCAGACTTCTCGAACATTCAGACTTCTCGGATTTCTTTAAAGACTTCCAAATCGGAGTTCAAGACGTCTGAACCTCACACGGTCCAGGCTTCGAATAGGGCGAGATGGAGGGCTAAATCCTACATAGTAGACCACGTTTTAAAGCGGGATAAGGTTATAAAAGAAGAAAATTACCAAATACATTTAAATGTAATCTAATGTTTTATAAAATACAATGTGGAAGCTGTTTCTGACTCAAATTATGAGAACTATTTCCTTGCATTTGAATAATTTCTTAAAGAAATACAATTACCGTTTTTGAATTAAAAAGTTTTATTTTCATTGACATTTTTTTATTTATTGCAATCAATTGTATTGACTACTAATTCTTTCAATTAAACATTACAATAAACATATTTTTTTAGATACAACCCTTTTTATTTGCATATATATTTGTTTAAGAGAAAGCATTTTATTTATAGCAAAAGAAAAATAAACAATATCACCAAAATTTGACTGTAATACATTTCTATTAAAAAACTCAGGGTACGCCGTTTGTCGAGTACCAGCGCTAATAGGATGTCCCCTCGTTGATTGTGCAGCCCGGATGCACATTGATGCAGATTTGGCCATAACGATGCTTATTTTAGAACGCAATTTTCTTATCAGATCACTATAAGTTTGTAATCCCTTGCCCGCATATAGTGACTCAATTCTTTTGATCGTCAAGTCCGCCGCCGGTTTAATAGCGTCGTTTCCTGCAATGATAATATATACATTTGTATATATTAATATTGATAATAATAAATAATTTTAACATAGACTCAGTTATCTGATCTGATTTATTTAAATTCACTTGATGCGAAATGTGCTACCTTTAAACAATTACAGCGTCATATTCTTTAGTACATCGTAAAAAAAATACTAAAGGACGTCCAAAATGTTAATTTTCAATTACTATCAGAAAATGCGATTATGTAAAATTACGCTAATATTAAATTTCAATTAAAATATGTTATACGTTATTATTAAAGAATATTCAGCACATCGCCTTATTTTAATTGGAATTGATAACCTTTCAAAAGTAAATCGATTATGATTTAACGTAAAGGATACAGAATCAAATATATTTATAACGATTTAAAGTATCATTTTGACATTTAAAATCTTTCAAAATAAAATTAATTATTACTTTTAAGCTTAGTGGTAAAGTATAGTCATTTATCATCAATCTATTCATCTTAATTTAATCGCTAAGACAGAATCGAAACTCGAATAGTTTACATTTTACTAAATCATTATGTATGATTAGTGTATACTGCTCTGAAAGTCGTTAAAGTGTTAGTTGATTTACTAAATCGATGAAATGATATAACACAAAACTCTAAATTCAATATAATGATAACGTAAAATTAAATATTTGTGTTCGATAGATAAGAATTACCCAATGAAGTATTTTATAGGCCTGGAGTATTTAGATTATATTTAATAAAATGAAGATCTTTAAGATATTTTTAATTTCTTCAAAAATCGGCTTAGAAAATCGGCTGTATCATCAGCGGAAGCGATGTTTTATTGAACCGCGTTTTGTTACATGTTCACTCGTATCAACTTTTCAATCGCATTATGTTAATCATCCTACTGATGGTTAGTTGACGATACATCATGCATTTAAATTGCAGAACTGAATGTATTCAATAGTAAGTTAGCGAATGCAATATTTAACTTTTTAAGATAAAAAATCGTGATAAAAATCGAAAAGGTTAATGTTAAACCAAATAAAATATCTTTAAAAGTAACTTGTGATTATCCATTTTTAATTTTAAATTTGAGAACAGCATGAACATAACATAAATTTATTTTTATATTTTGCTAGCTACTGCTAACAGAAAACTAAATGAGCAGTTTGTTCATTGTAGAACACATATTTTACAAAATATAAAAATAAATTAGTGTTTATTGATACTACTCCAAACTTCAAAATTTTAAATTATGGATCAACATCAGATATTTCTAGATAGAATAATCCTGTTCCAAAATTTGATAGTCACAAAAATAAAAAAATAACATTTATCAAGAATATCATTAATCAAAAATATTATTTATCAATGTATATATCTAGATATGAACATTTAATTAACATCAAATTTATAATTTAAATTAACATCAATTTATATCTTAAAGATGACAAGAAACATATTTTTGCATGAGCATTTATGCATACCATATAATATAAAATATAATACAATAAAATATCAGATTTTTATAAGTATAAAAATCTAGCCATGATATGAATAATGTTAGCCGCTAGATTTGCACTTTTGAAGAAACTGAGTTTTTTACGCGTAGTATTGATAATTAATACTTAATTGATAAATACGTGTATTTCTGTTGTCGTAATGCTTAATGAATCAACTATCACGAGGAAAGTATACATCTAGATATGAACATTAAATTAACATTAACTAAAACTACTATTAATTTATATCGTAAAGATGACATTTTTAAATTTACAATAAACATATTTTTGCATGAGCATTCATGCATATCATATAATATAAAATATGATACATTAATTTATGTTCGATTTGCAATCCTTAAATATTTTAATAACTCGAAATTATTTAAAGGTAGGGACATCTATATTTATACAAATAAAAATTGTTCCAATAGGGGATAATAACTGACTTATTTTTAAGCTTTATAGAATATGAATTTGTTCATAACTGTTTAAAAACTAAATCTAAACAATATAAATATATGAAATATATGTTTCGATACATTGATGATACGTGTATTTAGCTCTACTAAGTTTTATTCAATAAGCGAACAAATTTATGCAGGTAGCCTCATTCTTAATAAAACCAATATTAACGATAAAGAAAGTATATATCTAGAAGGTATATATCTAGATATGAACATTAAATTAACATCAATTAAAATTACTTTTAATTTATATCGTAAAGATGTCATATTTAAATTTACAAGAAACATATTTTTGCATGAGCATTCATGCATACCATATAATATAAAATATAATACATAAAATAATGAAATTTTAAGAATTGCAACAATTTGTAGAGATATTAGCTTTCTTCAATATCATTTAAATAATTTAATAGATGCACATTAAAAATACGATAAAAATATCATCGATATTTTAAAATATAATTTCAAAATATCCATAAAAATATCATCAATATATATGGATGAAATATCATCCATATTTTATCATGATACTTTATCATGTAGATAGAATATCAATTTATCCACATGGGTGGATAAAATTTACAAGGGGAAAATTTTTATGGTTGGATAATAAATAATATACTTTGTATTAGAATAAGATACTGGGTAATCAAATTTCATCAGAGGAAATACGTCATTATCAAGTATTTGGCCCCGCTGGTATACTGGGTGAAGGAATCGGGTTCGTAACCTGACAAGATAGCTATTCCTCCTGATGACCTCTAATCCTTAGTATGATACATCGACTGCTATTTATTAGTCAATTCATAACAATTGACTTTTATTTAAATTTCAATTTTAACTTGATATTAATTATAAGTAATCTTATATAACAATTATTTATTTTTTATAATTATTTAATTATTTGACTATTATTTAGCAATTTTTTAAATTTATAAATAATATAAAGTATGTAGACTCTGTTTGCTGATCTGATTATAAATAATGTTTAAAATCTATATTCAATCTGAATAAAATTGAATAACTGTTATTAATTTTATAAATTAAACCTTCCATACTTTTATATTTTTAAGTACATTAGGTTAATTTATAAAAATATGTTGTGATCTTTTCTTTGTCATTGAGAAGTGAACATGATCGTTTTTTTGGCAAACATTTCAATATCTGCATTGAAATTATTGATATTTATTCATAATCTAAATCGTATCATAACTAAATATTTAATTATAAAGTAAGTATTAATAGACCAATTCATCATATTGACTGTTAATCTAAAACTAGATTAACTGTTAGATTATTTTAGTTAAACTAACAATAGATTTTCGAAATATTGATATAATATTCTGATGTAATATTCTGTAATTATAAATGAAAAAGATTTTTTAATATTTTAAAATATTATCATAAAATATATTTTTAAATGTATTTTTACCTGATAACATAGCAGTTACTCATGATGACCACTTATCCTTATTCTAATACATCGTCTATTATTTATTAGTCAATTCATAAAAATTAACTTTTATTTTAAATTTCAGTTTTTAATTTTAACTTGATATAAATTATAAAAATTTTAAAATAAAATTATTATTATAAAATTTTTATAGACCAATTAATCATATTGACTGTAAATCTAAAACTAGAAACTGTTAGATTATTTTAGTTTAACTAACAATAGATTTTTGTTAAACAAAAGCCAGATATATGTGCACTAAATGCTTTATTGCAATAAATAGTTTGGGTGTTTTAATAAAAATTCTGATCAAGAAATTATTAGGTTTTATTTAAGACATGCTTGTGTGTTACCATCTTTACACTTTTCCAACTAGCATCTGCTATAATTTCGAGTACTAATTCTATGTTATGATATAGCTGTAGTAGTTTATCGATAATTAATTTTAACAGTGTCCTTCTTGGTTGCTGAGGCAAGTTTTTAAGAAGTTTCATTTTTACCAGAATACCGAAGGCCTCCTCTAATATGCTTATCATCTTCATCAGTAACGATGGTTCAGTTAAAGTATAGAGTATGCATCAATGGTTATATTTGCACAAATTTCCTTATAACTATGTAAACACATGGTATCAAAATAATGGCAACATCGATTTTAGCAAAGGAAACTAAGACTAAATGCATAGTTTGATTTTGCCCCTACCGAAACGTATGAAGAAATATGTATTAATACGATCTGAAAAATGTATCGAAAAACAACATCTGCAGTATTAACAAAAAGATACAAGAGCATAGTATAAATTTTCAGTTTTTCTTCTTCCGGAAAAAGCAGTCTTTTGTTTTCTTTATTCTCAGCAAAAAGTGATATCCTTACAGGTGATTGATTTGTTTGAATGAAATTCTTATTATTATTTATAATTTGGATATATTTGGAAAACAAAACATCAGATTATATAAGAACTAGAACATGATAGTAAAATTGAATTTGTTTTAAAAGGGGAATTCAATATTTGTAATTGACGAAAATAAATATAGAGATATGGAAGATAAAAAGTATATTTGGTGGATACATTGATAAGAGAATCATTTTTCATTATTGAAACAAAATAGATTGCATCACATTTGTGCTAATTGTTATTCTCGTCTTCTGTCGTGCACAATATTCTTATTTTACTTTTCAGGAATATAAATATTAACAGATAACAACAAATAAAAGCTCAAATAAAAAGGTTCTGACAGTCAAATAAGAATCCGATTACCATCTTGGAATATAACAGGAGATAGAAGAAGCATAAAGAACCGATTTGGAGCTAAATTTTCTGCATTTTCGGAGACGGTAAGAAACAAATTTACTCGTAAATTTACGTTTTTGCATTGAATAATAATATATTATAGTTTGCAGAAAAATATGAAACCACATTGCCAGATATCAGACGTCATGTATATGACGGACCACTTTTTTCATCGGCATTTTGTAGAATGCAAATAAGAACTTTACCCATTTAGTGTAGACTATAATTCCCCTATCATAAACTATTATAAAAACACACAGATCACTACAATGTGATCTTATCAACTTATTTTGCAACTGCCTTTGCCTAATTCGAGTTTCAGGGTGTTTGTTTTCGCCAGCAACATTTGTAGTAACAACTAGCATTTGTGATTTGATGAACATTACAAAAGAGTGATTATTGTTTGCATAGGGATAAATCGAGAAACAACTGAATTGAAATATTATTGAAATTATAAGCATTCACGAAGATTAACTCTTATAGATTCGAAATTTTTTTATAGTATCAGCACCTAAAGACAAGTGGAGGAGATTATGGACAGATTTACTTTGCGTATCTTTGTCGTTTGCTTCTTCAGTCTTTTTACAGTTAGAGGACAGGAGGTATTTGGTTACAATTTTCTTTTAAATAATACCATTTATTATCGTTGCATAGTCTACTAGCGAAATTTTCTACAGACATCATTTCTACGATAATAACGATGATTATGACCACTCAGGTAAGTTACTTATTTAAAAATGTATATTAAAAATTGAAATTAAAAGTATAAAACAATTTAAAAGTATAAAATAATATAATTGATCGAATAGTCATTTTATGAAATTCCTAACGTTGTGACTACGTCGCCATATGTAATAATGATATTCGAAGTATAATGAGAATAAAATTATTCTTATACGTTAATTATTTAATTTCGATAAAGAAAGCATTTGTTTAAAATTTAAAATAAAATTTTAATAAACCTTAATTCAAAGAATATCCAAAATGAGTAAGATCATTGTAAAAATTAATAATTAAATTAATGCAAGCTCTTTATTTACAAGTTTGTATGGTACATTTGATGAACAATTAAAAAATCATCTTTGATCATCTGTGTATTCTAATTTATCTTCTGAGTCAGTTATAAAATAATACCAGAATCAGTTATAAATGCTTGTTATAAATATCGGAATGACCAGAATCATTTCAACAACCTGAAAGTTGTTTCAACTTTCAGGTTGACTTACCAGTTTATTATCAATTGATATTTTAAAGACACGAAATTAAAAACATAGAATTCTCGATTTAGTATTTACGATTCACAGTTTGTAATTGTACATGTTTTATTTAAATAATTATAGGATATTTAAATATACTTTATATAATGTATAATATTATTGAAATATTTTTATAATAATATTTAACACAGCATTTATTATGTAATTCTTTTTTAATTAAAATTATTTGTTTGATTCTACAATAATCTCGACAAAAAATACTTAAAAAATACATTACTAAAATACATTAAAAGAATTTATGTAATTATATATTTAAATTTTTATTGTATATTTGTGTAAATCAAATATTACAAATTATCTATAAATTAGATTATTAATAATAACTATTAAATAATAATTATTATTACTAAATAATAAAAATTATTAATAATATTATTAATTGATAATTTAACTAATTTTGAAATTAAATTCTTTTATTTAAATACCACGAAGTTTAAAACTAATTCTTTTATGTTTGCAGTTATAACAATA
Source organism: Pomphorhynchus laevis (assembly GCA_012934845.2). NCBI lineage: Eukaryota > Metazoa > Acanthocephala > Palaeacanthocephala > Echinorhynchida > Pomphorhynchidae > Pomphorhynchus > Pomphorhynchus laevis. The sequence goes on along the minus strand of WNNJ02002837.1, from coordinate 5,726 downwards.
TAGAATATAATACTAAACGAATTTTATTAATGAGAAAACAATTACCAACCTGTAACTTTTATTAGATAACACACAATATTATTACAATGCCAATGACTCATATAATGAAGCAAATGATCCATATTGGGTAGAAACCTCAGATTATCAATCAACTAGTAGTGAAATCATATCTCCTGGTTATGTATACAGCAGCTATGAAGAAATATCTGAACCATTATCCGAAGACTTGACCGATGCTGCAATTTCTTCGGAGAATACGACATATACGACAACGGATAATGTAATCTATATATCGGAGAGAATACCGGACGTTATAATAGATGATGTTATTTATTTGCCGGACAATACGACAACCGATGAAATGAGTCATTCATCAGAAAGTACAACAAATATAAAATACGATGTTTCGGTGGATAAAACTTTAATACATACAACTGATGACATACCGCATTTAACAGAGAATGTTACATCTCATTTGGATAATGAGATAATTACCAATGAGTCAGAAGATACTACGTCAAATGATTTGTACGATGAATTAACATATGTCATTACGCATTCAACAAAAGATGTAACCCACATAACAGAGGATATGACTCAATTGCATGATGATGTTGCTCATTTATCTGATGACATTATGCTTATACCAGACCAAACGACGCCATCGCTCGATGACTCAGTCCCGAAAGAGTCAACCCAAGCTCTAGATGATGAAATACTGACATCTGAAAATTTTACGACATACACTATGCCTCAGAAGGTATTCAACATTTCTCTTCCACAGGATGATACAACATATTCATCGACCGAAATGGAACAATCATTAAGTGACCCGAATGACATGTTGATGGATACGACTTCATTGTCGTACGACGGTATGGTACATTCTTCAACGCCAAGCCAAATATCAAGTCAGATACCTTTCCAAAGTGAATACATTTCAACAATTACATCAACTCTTTCATCATCATCAAGAAGTATAATTCAAACCGAAAAGAAACAGCACGAGGAATCGCTGGATTACATGGAATCTACTGATTATGCATATCTGGACGACGATTTAGCATCAATTCATTCTTCACAAAGTGAGATGCCCACCACTACGTCTAATACATTTGAATACGTTGTTGATCAAAACATTACTCAAACAGATTTGCAGACAAGTGATCAATATTCAAGTCAAGAATCAATATCGACAGTACACGACGATTTCATTCCAACTAGTTCGGGTGATTCTTTTAATCATTTTAAAATTTCACCAAGCCACATATTGCACAGCTCTTAGTAAAATCATTTTGTTTTGTAGCAAAAATAATAACTCAAGATTCAAAAACTTACAAAAAGTTCACTTTATTAATAACATTTCGAATAAACTCGCATATAACTTGATTATAACTTGATTTTACAGTGTATAACGTTCACTTGTCGAAATGGCCAACATGCGATCGTTTAATTTTTACTATTGTTTACCGAGAACAGTAATTACTAATTTTTTAATTCTACTATCAAACTTAAAAATTCTAGGATTTACACATTATATATCAAATTGACAGTCTTATTGGCTCTTAATGAACAAGTCTTGATCCTTCTTTTTTATCTTCTTGTCATCAATGACTTCTACTATCAAATTCTAATTTTAAAATTAAAGTCTATGAATATTTTAAACTCACTTTTCAAACCGGCATTTTCTATCACTACTTTACATAATGTGTAAATATATAGATAATCTGGAAATTCTAGTATTGATGAAGTAGCACTTAAACCATCAAAACATTATTTGCTAATTTTTCATATTAACTCGCACGCTACATTCACGCTTAGACTTTTTCATTATTTTATTCACTAATCCTGCATTTTTAAAACGGACACTAGAAAATGCATTATAGCAATTTGTTGAACACTTCCCCATTGTTTAGATGTTGATGTTTACGATTTAAACATAAATGGTGATGGATACTACACGACAAATGGTATGGCTTTAATTTTTTCATTTATTAAGTAGGCCATTGTGTATGCAAGCTATTTTAGAAATTTTATGAATTAAATTTCATTTTAATTTTATATTTCATAAAAAAATAATATTTTATTTTCAAGGGATATCCCATCAAGGAAATCTTATCCTTTGCAGGTAAAGATTGTTTTCCATAAAGATCAAGTTAATTGCTTAATCAGTTAGAGGGAATCTTCGATGTTCAAAAGATTTGCAGACGAATATATATAGTATATAAAAATTATATATATAATGAACACAGTCGGCTGATACTCTAATTTATTGCAATTTGAATATTATAGACACGTATACGAAATCAGCAAAACGCAGAGTTATTTAATACGTTTCATTTTGTTTCATAACTTTTCGTAATTTCTTAAGCAATTGAAGAAATTACGAAAATTGACGAAACGTATTAAATAAATAACTCTGTGTTTTGCTGATTATATATGTATATATATTGTATACATTGTATACAATATATACATTGTATAGTTTATATACGTCGTTTATAGAAAATGGTGTTGCTTTACAGACTATACTTTGATTCACAAGTTTCAGGCAACATGTTACTTCTATAAAATTATGTTTAACTTGATGATTTTGAGATGAATCACTAAAACGTTGTTGTGAATTTGAGTACTATTTAGATAATACTATCACAATTATATTATACTGTGGAGAGGTCAATTGCATTGACAAAAATTAACAAATAAATTTAATTTGATTTTCAATTCTCTTTTGAGCATCAGTACATTATTTATTAGTATCTAAAAAATCATATTTTATATATTTTAACGGGAAATATACAAACCTGCTATTATAGTGAAGATTTTTATTAATTTTCGCATGGGTTAACTGAGTGTACATGTGCTGTATATATTTACTTACCGTAAATGTTTAAAAAAGTAAAATACCAACTGTATATTTTATCGAATAGGTTGGCAAATTATATGGAATTCAAAGCGTGCAATTTGTGCTTATGCTAAAAACTTGTTCTGTTGTTAGCCTTAAAAGGTATGAGGATATGGTCATATTAGATTTCGAAATCCGAAAATTAAATCTTGATTTATTACAAAATAAACTATTAATTTGCCAACAAGCAATATCATCTTAAATTATACTATGAGCTATCATTAAGCAAATTTTTATAAAGTCCAATTATTTGTTTAGAGTTTTTTGTGTTTCTTTTTGAAAAGATATGTTTGAACAAAAATAATAATAAATTTGTTCTTTATAATGTTTTCTTTAAAATAAAAATACATTTTTTAAATGTCAAAAATTACAAGGGTTTTTTAATTTTGTCTATTAAATAAAACCAAATTTTTCGTATATAAAATATATGTTCTTAAAACAGGTTTAAAATGTTAAAAAATACAAGGGTTTTTCAATTTTGTTTATTAAATAAAAACAAAAATAAATATTGTATCTTATATCGATCAATACTGTAAAGAAATCAATTTATTAGTTTTTAATTTTTTTCGAAATATTTGACATTTAAAGTAATCATATTTAATATTTTGTTGCAAAATTTGTGATCTCTTAAATATTCTGGAATTAGGCTTTTATTCTGAATCCACACTAATTAATGATGCATATACAGAGATGGCAACAGAGGATGTTGAAAATACCAATGGTGTTGTGAATAGTGATATACTCTCTACGGAAGAATATAATCAGGAAGATTATGAACACCAATCGGAAGAAAGATTTGAATATTCAACAGAGACAATTCCTGTAGGTACAACAATTAAAACTACTGAACATACGGGTAGTGGCGATACATATTCTGAATATTTACAAACCGAAGGTGGTCTTACTACAGAAGAACAAGGTAATGAAGTTTATTGATGCAGTTATATGTTTTACATATAAAAATATTATAAAAATATTGTCTTCGTCTCAATATTCAAATAGTTTGAAAGATAAGTTACTATCTCTTTTAGTAATTAGACCTAAATGTAGATATCGATAAATGCTATCATACCACTGTGATAGTATTTTCTAAATAGTATTCAAATTTACAACAACGTTTTAGCTTCTCATTTCACAATCATCAAGTTAAGCATCATTTTATTAAAAATAAGGGTTAAATGACATTTAACCTAATGATGTTGACATAAGTCACCGAAAACTTGTTGTAAATTTGGAATGCATATTTCGTTTGTCTTTAAAATTGAGCATAAGTATAATAAACTTATAAGTATAATAAACAAGTTATTCAAAGCAGATATCGATGATTTTAATGTTAACAAATTATCAATAAATTTACGAGCTAACAATTGCTAGATTGTATCAGTAGCATATCAATAGCACTGTACAGTAAATAATTTTATTTTTATTTCCAATTTCTAAATGCAGCACTTAGAAATGTTTTGCAATGTAATTATTATCCAATGTAAAAATCGTTTTATTAATAATATTTTAGTTTAAACAAAAGTTGAATGTTCCTTGATGAAAAAATATTTAATATTAATTTATAAAATGCAAAATTTTTTACTTTTTTAATTAAAAAAGTAAAAACTATTTAAAAACTATTTTTATTTTATTGTATATTTTATTTGAAATTATAAGTATTTTTTGTTGAATTCAATGGATAATCAAATGTGCTTAGATGTTTTAGATAAGCTTGAGCTCTATTTCTAATAAAAAGTAATAAATAAGCTCTATTAATAAACTCTATTTCTAATAATATTTATAATTAATTATAATAATTTATAATAATAAATCGTGATTCAAAATTAATTTTGATTTTATATTAACTTATCTAATAAATCTAACATTTATTTCCCGTTTTTGAACATTCTGAAGCAATTAAACGGTGATTTAGATGCTTTATAGATAATAGCTGATTTAGCATTTTTACGTCAAGGTTTACCCATTGACGTATTTTCGTCATGATTAAAATGGAAGATGTTTAGTTATGATTGTCAAATTTAGTAAAACCAACTGATGATTTTGCTGGCATGTTCACTGAACTTGATTCTGAAGGATGGAGTGTAATGCAATCAAGTGATTATGGAGGTAAGCATAAACTTATTAAATGTATACTGATATCAATGGGAAAAACATTTTTCTAGTTGTTTTTTCTTATAATTTACTTAAATCAGTTGTGCAATTTGTATATCTTGTGAACTTTGTAAACTTATGATTGTTTGCATATGTTTTTGATGTCTGATGATTCTATTTATTTGTATCTACGAATTTATATGATAAGTACATATTATTATGTATTCTTTAAAGCATTTTGTTATTTAAAGCACTATGACTTTTGGCTGATGCCCGAAATAATTATAGTGGCATATCAACTCGCATTGTACTTGTTTGAAATTGTATATTTCTACTTGCTTTGATAATATAGATAGGAATTTGATAATATAATTTTTACACAACTTTTTTGGTAAATTTGTACAATTAAAATCTCGTCAATTCCGTGTTCATTATCCGTATGGCATGGATGGAAAGGTTAGGAACACTTTTCAACCATTTGTGTAGGAACACAAATGACACGAAACAATTTCGATCATAGATTAATTGTTATTAACACATAAAAGTCACTGTAACAATATTAGTATAAGAAATTCACTGTAAGAAATGGCCGACACATCAAAATAGTTAAAAGATAAAATGCAAAAGTTAATCAGATCAAAGGCTGAGTTAGTTATTACATATATTGCGAAAGCTTTCGCCGCGTTACAGCTTAAGCTTTGGCAATATATATTAATGAATTTGGCTG